>AZNH01000022.1:0-28543 GCA_000814955.1 Metarhizium guizhouense ARSEF 977 | reverse complement strand
GCGTTGGGTAGCTTGGCACCTTTGCCCATGTTGTTGTTTGTAGATAGCTGTGGCGGATGTCAGCAAGTGCTTGTGGGAGATGTGTGTGTGTAGGAGCAGGGACTCACGATTGGTTGTGGTCTCGACAGCAGAAGAGGCAGATGACTTGGATGGAGAGGAACAGGATCGACTGGGAATGCGGGCGAGGGCAGACCTCGCAGATATACTGCGTGTGTGGGCATTTTAGGTTTTCGGCGTGACTCGGCGTGAGTCACGGGCGCGAAGTCAGTAGGTTTATAGTTTGCCTCTATGATGACGGTGGTTGAGGCTATCGCGAGATGGCCTTGGCTAGCGGCCGCGGCGCGGCACCAATTGCGCTGGTACGTCTGACGCGTCACGATGCGTGTACAGACGGTCTACTTTTCTAGTCTCTTACTGTCCTTGGCCTGGTACAGCCCAATACTGTTTTAGATTTTACGCTTGCACGATACTTGTATCATGCGTGTAATTTCATTTGACTACAGAGCGAAACAATTGAAAATTAATTAATATTAATTATTATTATTAAATTTTAAATAATTAAAAAAAAGTTATTTAAACTAATAAGACTATTATTATACTAGGTTATTATTATAAAAGCTATTAAATTTAAAGGAAATTATTAAAAGCTTTTTTATATAATTATATTTATAAGTAATAAAAAAGTTATTTAAAATTTATATTTTAAGGGTTTTTTTTATATAATATTAAGAGTTCTTATTATTATTAATTATTAAAAATAGCTTTTAAATAATTTAAAGTTATAAAAATTATTAAAAAAATAAATTAAAACTTAAAGTTAAAAATAAAAGCTAAATAAAAATTATTATAACTTTAATATTTAAGCTTTATAATAAAGCTTAATTAAAAGCTTACTTTTAAATAAAATAAGTTAATAAATAAGTTATTAAAATTTAAAAAAAGTAATATTAACTAGTATTAATATTAAATAAAAATTCTATTATTAAAGTTACTTTTATTTATAAAAAATTTAAGCTTAAATTTAATAATTTAAGAAGATAAAATACTCTTATATAATTACTTTATTTAATAATAAATATTTAATATTTATAAAATTAAAAAGCTTTTTTAGCTCTTAAATTTACTTAATTTAAACTTTATTAAAGTTATTTAATTATAAATAAAAAGATAAATAATTAAATAAAAAGCCTTAAAAAGCTAAAAAAAAGGGATTAAAGTATAAAAGACTTATTAAAAAGAGCTACTTTAAAAAGTTATTTAAAAGTAAATTAAGTAAATTCCCTAATATATAAAAGCTATTATTAAATTAAAGAGTAGAAATAAATATAAAGAAAGTTAGGAATAATCCTAGTTAAATTAAGTAGTAGTATTCCTAAATTAATTAGTATTATTTTCTTATTATTATCCTTATCGGCTTGTGTAACAGGCAGGATTTTTAAAGGCCACCTCCGTATAGAGTACATCCGCTTTATCTGTCTTGTAGGGAAGCGAGATGGCGAGGTCAACAAAGATGCCTTGGCCATCGTTGCGTGCAACGTCAAATGTCAAACGTCAACAGTACGCAAGTGGCTCCCGGAGTAAAGTGGCCGCACCAATGCTCGCTCAAGGACGTTGGCTGGACGATGAACTCTGGTGTGTGTTGCCCAAGCCCATTCTTCGGTTTGCTCAGAAAGCGGGGAAGAAAACGCATACACGACAACATGGTCTTGTTCGAAATTGCATGCTCGGGTCGCCGAGGTCGTGGTAAAGTACCGGACGTTGTACGGAGTACTTCGTACTCTGTACTCCCAACACGACAGACTAGAAGCCAAAGTACCTGCCAAGGCACCCAGGTATCCCTAAGAACCCCTCAGTCCTCATCCCTTCAGCCTGGGACCTTTTTATCGATCTCTCCGATCATTGGACGATGCTGTGGGGGTGACTCTGGACCCTGATGCGACCCTGGATTTTCCGCCTTCAGCTTCCAAGACTGGAAGAAACGTGAGCTTCCCTGCAGTGCCGCTTTCCCTCTGCTGGGGCCGACAGGAATTTTCTCTCTGCCCCAATCGAACGCCAATTGGGCTGCGTATTGAGCTTGCGAGTAGAGAGGGCTTCCCGACGAACAACCTCTGATGCTCCGACTAGCATGGGCAGATGAGCTACGATGCCCAGCCGCGACAAGATCAACCATGTACATGAGGGGAGGAACAGAAAGATTTCGTTCTGCAACCGACCGGTTTATACAAAACCCCATCATAAATGGCGATATGCGCGAACAGCATAGCAGGCACCCTGATAAGCTTTGGTGATCAGTCAGGATTGGTTAGTTGTATCAGTAGGGGGATGTTGCATCTCAAGGTCGATGCCGACTTCTGCAGTGGTGGTTGGAGCTTTGTATCTAGGAGGCGCCTCCGTGCCAGCGAATGGCCTGAAGGTTTTGACGTCACCATTCATCCATTTTCACTACCACCGTCGGGGCCATTCCCGGGCACGCGAGTCCTTAGATTGAACTGAGATCGAGATTCGGTGGTGAGATCAAAGGGTTTCTTTGTATTTTTTTTTTCTTGTTTCTTTTTTTTTTTTTTTGGCTAAGCTCGGAATGAAGACCCCTTTGGCAACTGGGCGTGGGGTGGGAAGAGAGAGAACTCTTGGCCCCAGCTTGACCCGTTGAGGATCCGTCGCAACAGCACGGCCCCAAGTCTCAAGCAACAAGATCCTTGTGTCAAAGAGCCTAAGCGTCCCAGTTTGCTGTCAAGCGAAATTCTTGGTACGTCGGTGAAGAAAGCTTGAAGGAAGTACAATAACTGGAGCTAAACGCACCAGCAGAGCGAGTCGGCAAAGCACAGGAATTGCCCTCATAAAGAACCCAAAGAGCCGAGACACAAGTACGGAGAGGATTTGCTAAAAGTGAAGCTGCGGTGATGGGGACTTACAGGTCGAAAACGGCTGGACAGTGTGTGAGAGGAGGTCTCCAAATGTTGCTTGGAATGTCTTGCGGACAAGGACTTGACTCGAGATAAATGATTGAGATATAAGGGTGAATGGTGACCATTGATAAGATGTCCGTGTGGCAAGACGGGATTGGCATATAAACTTGGCCGTCAGCACAAGCCTTTTCACCCTATCATGAGCCCCTGTGGCAGTGACAAGATGGGGAGGCTAATGACGACGCCTTACCCGCGCAACCGAAATAGTAGCATTGTTTTGACGCCGCGCGCTTTGGCCTCGGGCTCGTTTTAAGAGCAACTTGTCCTTCGTTATTATGTCTTGGCGGACGGGAAATGAAGTGAATAGCGTAGATGGCTATCAGTAACGGCCCCGAGCCCCGAGCCCCGACAAAGCCCCTAGAGTGCCAGAGAGCAAATTCCGTATGGACAATAAAGGACGTTATAGCTCTGGAGACCGTGTTAGCGTGCGCAAAGACAACACTCTGAATTCTGCAACAGACTGATGCTGATGCCAATTCCAAGCCAGGGACCTCTGGATACGAGTCAAGCCACAGAGTGACAAGGCAAAGCTGCGCGGTACAAGAAGGTGACCTTCGACCTCCTGGAGCAGCACCGCAGACGGACAGTTGGGGAAGAAAAAAGGTTGTAGTCTTGCTCGCACACATTGATGCGCATGTACTCCGTATTACCAGTTGACATGTATGTGTGCCTGCAACTGCAGGTGCCGCTTCCACCCGCGCACCAGTCTGCTTGGTCAGTCGTACTCCGTAACTCCAGAGGGATCTCTCTCTGGTCTCCAAACCCAGCAAAAGCTACCATGCACTTGTCAATGGAGCGGACACAGGCGCACTCCCCCTAATTCCCCACGGGTCCCTGTCGTGCTGTGCCTGGTCTCCACCCGCTCCAGTGAGCGAACAGGCATTAGGAAAGGGGCGTGTGTGGTCTTGGGCTCGGGTGGTTGGACGGCTCGTGTTGAAGGGTCTTTTGCTCCCTGTGGCCACTCGTCGATGCTGAAATAACACAGGGTGTCGAGTGGTGTACAAGAGTACGATGAATATTCATGTCTCCGTGTTTCCATGATTATAGATGAAGAGGTCATAGCCGAAGCTAGGTTTGAGTATTACTTGGTTCCCGGGTTGCTGGACGTTTATGCTGCGTCTCAGCAAGGGCTGGGTTCTCAAGTGTCATTCCAGGGCCATCTGTGCCAATGTTGAGGTGACAAGAAAAACGCCGGTGCTAGCGCCCAATTGATTTATGTATTCCGCCAGGCTAGTTGGTAAAAACGGATAGCGGTATGATGTTGACGGCATGTCTCTTGGCCTCCAATTGGCGAAGCACGGGGAGAAGGGTCTGGTGCTGATTTCAAGATTGAGTTTCGAAGGCATGGCTTTTGGCAGGATGTTGGAGGATGTGTCTAGGTAGTACGTACCTAGGTAGCCGAGAGGGGGTGTGGCTGTGGCGTGGCGTGGCGTGGCGTGAGGCAAGGCCAGTCGGTCGTCTTGGCCAGTCTTGGTTCTCTTGCAGGCAGGCTGCACACTGGCGCTGCGTGCTCTGCGCCCCAGGCCCCAGGCCCCCCAAGCCCCGATGCCCCCCATGCTGGCCCCATGCCCCATGCCTCATTCGATGCAAAGCTGGGCAGGGTTCTTCGCATGCAGCTAGCTCCAAGTATTACTGCAGTGGTGCGGCAGTGCAGTGGTACATTGGTGCACATGCGCAGTTGTGCAGTTGTGCACTTGCGCCAATCGACGGGTCGCTCTCTGGCTACCAGGCAGGCATTGATTGAGACACGACATGGAGGGGCCAATCTTTCTTCGCCGTCACTCGGAAGCCCTTCTTCGATCCCACCCCCGATCCAAGGTGCAAAAGTGGTGCTCAGCGAGGATGGGGTTTCATGCGAAACACGCCCGGATTGCTGAAAACTCGATCCATCCCGCTCGTCCTGCCTGCTTCCTCGATTGGCCCTGACCTTGCCTGTTGTGCTTTTTTTTCGGAGCTGCTCCTCTTTTAACTCTTTTAACCATTGCCTCCCGCCTTCCATCGCCATCAGGTCTTCTGCCATTCTCACCCAGGACCACGCATCGACCTCCAACACGCTCAACATCGTCGGCACAGCCTGCTGCAAACCCATTGATGACCCAGCAGCCCGGCCCTGGCCTCTTCAATACCTGCAATACCTACCACCCTGCCACTCTCGCCCTGCCTTCACCTGCTTCACATGCTTCACCTGCCGCACGCCTCTCTGCGCTAGGACCTTGTCGTCACGAAAACGTCACTAGCACCCCCGTCACCTCTCTGGCTCTGCTCTCTGCCACCTGCAGCTCCAGTCTCCACGGCACACCCTCCTCGCCCTTGGGCCACGCTTTGGACCACGCTTTGGAACACGCCTTGAGCACGCCTCGTCTCTTTTTAAACCTTTGCATCTCTCACCTCACCTCACCTCACCTCACTTGCCGAGCCCACCCAAGCTTTCTTAGTTTTGCAACGGCTGGTCCTGAGCTCCAACAGCGGCAACACTTAGAAGAGCAAAAAAAAGACCTGGGTTATCCTTTCCGTTTTCCCCCTTCACAGCTGCCGCACTTGTATGTGAAGAGTTGATCAAGACAAAATTCCGACAGCTTCGTCAGTTGTGCTTCCTTCTTGCACGACTCTTACTACTCCAACCAGGCATATTCCGCCTTGCCGCTCACGTTGCACAACGCGCCAAAACCAACAACCGAACAACTATCGATATAGGTCCTTGCGAGCTGGGCGAGTCTCTTGCAATTGAGCAATTCTTTGACATCCATTCGTACCAATCTCCTCTTGTGCCGTTCGACCTTCGCAGACAAGCCATCTGTTCGTCAGTTGTTCCGAATACACCCTTCACATTGGCTGCACAGCTACTTCCCAATCCACCAGCCAACACAACCGACACACTTGCAGACATCTTCTCTAGCCGCTCAGAATGGAGGCTAGAAACGCCGCGGGTCGCCGCGTGTCACTGCTTAACGACGAGAATATTCGCTACGAAAAGACTCAGCTTCACCCCAACCAACAACAACAGCAACAACATCACCATATTGGCTTCCAACCATGTCGTCCATATCCCAGCCCACGCAGCAACTCGTCATCACCCAACACCCCGGAGCTGCTTCGTTCGGATTCTTACGACTCTCAGATGAGCAATGATCCCATTTCGCCTTTAACCCCTTCGGTCGACTATGCGTATCCAAGAGGATCCCTGTATGCCGCCGAGCTCCCTTCCAAGCGGCCCGCCTACGTCGATAGCAGCCGGTCAACCTCGTATGAAGATGACACTCCCGCTCCTTCTGCACCGCCGCCCGCAGACCGTCCTGGCAAGCGATATCCTTGCCGATATAGAGATTCTCATGGTTGCAAGAAGACCTTCACTACCTCTGGCCACGCTTCGCGGCACTCAAAGATTCACACTGCCGAGAAGGCCGTTCAGTGTACATATCCCGGCTGCCAAAAGAAGTTTACCCGCGCCGACAACATGAAACAACACTTGGAAACCCACTACAAGGACAAGAGCCGATCATCAGCCAGTCAGCGTGCGCAAAAGGCCGCCCTTGCTGAAGCACGCCGCAATTCATCCGCCGGTCGCAGCCGCTCCTCTACCTCAACGACCACAACTAGCAGTGTGGGCAGCCGTGAGGCCATGCAGTGGGAGTCGGATGCTTATGCCTCCTCTGCACAGCCTATTGCCTCACCAAGCACCAGCTCATGGGAACTCCGCACCCACAATCTTCCCCTGTTGAACCGTCCTGCGGTCGCCAGGTCACCGAGCAGCGGCCTCGACGCCCTGGCCATGGCAGTTGCTTGCCAGGAGGGCAGCAGGAGACAATAATATCGCTGCCTTGGAGATATCAAGGCATTGAGCTCTCAATGTTGAGGGAATTTTACGTCCATGACATTCTCTGTCAGCTGGGCTCAAATACTTGTTAATGCTTAATCCCGCGTGTGACCACGAGTCTGCGCGGTAGATGCTGCACACTCATTTGAAAACTAAAACTCGATTACGGACTGTATTTTTTCTACCTTCTGTACTGGAGGGCACAATGCTCGCGAGCAGCATTCGCCTCCCTTGCCAAACCCAACGCGGCGATGGAGTCGTATTTTGTACATTTTGGTACTGGGCACCTCTTGTGTGCCATCATTTGATCCGGCGTTGTTGATATCCAGGTTCGGGGCGGCTTACAATTTTTCTTTTTCGGTTTTTATATCGGCGCTATCTGTTGATCTAGTGTCACGGCGATCACACTGGGGCTTTGGGAATACAATATACAGGTGGCTTGTACACGCTTTTAAGCACCTCATGACGTTTTCTTCATCTTCATCTGGCAAGAGACCAAGTCGGTCTTCAGGTTTTCTATCTCAAGTACCCCACCTCATCCTCGCAAACCTCTGAGATGCGTGTGTCATGTCATCCTTGTCTTGGCTGGTTGGAGTAGCGTGGGGCTTGTTCATATTCTGGCGTCTATTGATCTTGGAAAGACTTTTTTTTTTGTTATGAATTGTTCTATCAAGGGGATGTTATGCCATGCAATCACCGACATGAGACACACGCACATACACAAATACACACACAAAATGTTCCAATCAACCGGCTTCGTTGACTGGAAGCACCATACGATAGGGTTTGGTGCAATGGGCGGCTTTTTAGGGACGTACATAGCTTTTAGGCATGGGTGTATCTGACCGACCTGCTCTCTGCGGTTGTGTTGATGGGGATTACCTGGGTATAGGAATTGATACCAACTGCCATGTCTTTTGCTCCTCTTTTGTGATGCTATTGCTGCCATGAAACTGTTCTGGTGATGTTGGTTCGCACCTTGGCTCGTGCTCTTTGACGCGTGCTTTTGGGCGACTGGTGACTTTTGGTGTGATGAATAGATTTAATCAAGTAGACTATCCTCGGGGTATCTATGTGCTTATTTTTTACGCCTACATAGTTGATGGTGCCGTCTCGCCATAACTCTCCCCCCCCTCTCAAAGATATTGTCAACGCAACCGCCCGCTCACTCCTCACTCCTCACTCCTCACCGCCCCCAAAAGAGTTTTCTTTACCGTCTGAACTACCAAACCCAAAGGGTTATGCGGCGCGCCGCGTCCCCCTCTGCTCGCCCCGCTCTCCTGGGTCTGGTTCCCGGGCGTTCCGTCGGCAGACCCCAAAGCGGCACTGACAAAGTCGTATCCGATGTCGAACTGGATACCATCAGGGTTGGTCAAGTTGTACCGATTGTCTGCCGGCATCCCCCGCCGTTAGCACTTGGTGTTTGTCATATTGAGCTGAAAGGGAATAACGTTCAAACTACTAGTACTAGTCGCGGAGAGGGGTGGGGGTTAACCCCGACGCCACGGCCGCAATAACTAGTCCAAACACAGCAATTTCCAGCCTCTTGTCAGGAATCAAGATTTGAAGGCCAAAACCGGACCACCTAGAGGGCGGGGGCAGGACAGGACAGGACAGGACAGGACAGGAGAAAGGACGCGAGGCCCAGACTTACACCACAGGGAGGTTGCTTCCGGATGGATGCCGACGAGGACGACCCATCCGTCGCCGTGGGGGGTCCGCGAGGCAGCGACGTCGCCGGACTGGGAATACCGCGCGAGCACGGCGTCGCCGGCGGCCCTGTCCCTGGCGCGTCGTCGCGCCCCGGGGAGGCCCTTGATGACGACGCCGTCCTGGAAGTAGGCCCAGCGGTCCCTGACGGTCTGGCCCCTGGCGTGGCCGGCCGCGTCGGCCTGGAAGGTCCAGTCGACCTGGATGAGGGTGTCGGAGTCGTTGGCCACCTGCGCGCGGCGCTGGGCGATCTCGCGGTCGACGTCGGCGCCGGCCGGGAGGAGCCCGAGGCCCGGGGAGTAGCCGGCGAGGAAGGCCCCGAGGCAGACGCCCATGTAGCGGCCGCCCCGGGAGACGAAGTCGCGGATCGCGGGGGCCGCGTCTTGGATTTCCGCCCAGGCGCCGTCTAGGTCTGTTTGCGGAACGGGAGAGGTGCTTGTCAGTACGTGGCGTTTACAGGGACGATTCGTCCTGTGAGAAATCAAAAGGTGGTGGTGGTGCTTCGTGGGAATAGGAGCCCTTGTTGTTGTTGTTGTTGTTGTTGTTGTTGTTTTGGCAATGTCATGGGCATTCATTCAAAGTGGCATGACCATGGCCAAACGAACACAAAAAGAAAATGGTGCTTGGAAAGACGTCGACTCGGGAAAAATGAACAAGACAACGTACCTGGCCCGCCTCCGTACGCAAACACATCCACGTTGCGCAAGCTCTCGGCCGTAACCTTGACCTCCTCACCGGGACCAGCATACGTGACCGCCACCTTTTGCGGCGACGACTCCAAAAGCTGCGCCAGAGCGCCAGGACAGTTCTTGCACACGGCCGGTCCGCGGTACACCAGAGCCCGGAACTCCCTGGCCGCGGCCGCGCCGGTCCACGCGGCCGCAGCAAGCATCACCACGCGAGGCCAGTTGCGCATGGTTTCTGCCCGTCTTTTCTCGCGCCGGCCCGTCCTCCCTTGCCAAGTAGTTCTAGTCAAACGTCTGGTGGGCTGTCTTCGATGCGATTTCCCTGTGTAGGTATAAATCCCGGGTCCTTTCCGCCCCCGGTTCCCCCTTTTATCAATGTTTGCGAGCAACTGTGTCGTCGTCACGGGGGGGCCCGGATAAGCGACTCGTTGTCCGCTCACGATCCAAATTGCCCCGTCTCACCATGCAAGGGCAGGCAGGCGAGTGCCAAGAAGGCGAGAAAAACCCCCGTGAAGCACGGGTGGAAAGCGCAATGACTCGTCTACGGGGAGCAAGGTGAGCAGGACTGGATGGATGGGGGCCGAGGCCACGAGAGAGTAGCGCGTGGGAAGGGTGGCTATATAGACATGCATACATACAAACAAACAACAACAACGTACCCTTGCGACGCCGAGGCTAAAGCTGCAGCTGCGATATGTGACTTGGAATCAGGCCCAGGTCCCTTGCGACGAACCCCAGGTGCCAACGCGATCCGCGCAACAAAATGTCTCGACAGGAGGAGAAACCCAAGACTCTGGGATTCCAGGGCCGTGGATCGAATCAATGTCTTGGAAAAGGGCGCACACAAGTGACGCGCCTTTTGCCGTCTATACCACCCTCGGCCTCGACTCTGTCTCTGTCTCTGTCTCGAATCTTGTCAACAACCCTCAAAGGCTAGAGCCGCAAACTCAAGAGAGCAAGGTGAGGTATGTGCCGCAGACAAGACGGGCAAAACCAGCCTCTATATATACGCACAAAGCGAGGCCGTTTATGAAAACGGGGTGCAGCAGGCCGTCGACCAGCGTGCCAAATAGCTCGTACGGTGCTGGCAAGACTGAATATCCTGCTGTGGCTGGTCTGCGAAACGCGCGGCCACCCGTCTGCAAAACAAAAACTCCAAAAAAAAAAAAAAAAAAAAAAAAAACCCAAAAAAAAAAAAAAAAAAAAAAAAAGTCCGACACGGAATTTTATACCCGTCAGCAAACGCTGGAGGGATCCCGGAGGGCTTTAAATGCCTGGCATAACACCACACAGCGTCGCAGGAAGACGCCAGACCGGCCAGCTTCCTCTTTTATGTCTCGCAACTCCGCCACAATCCGGGCAGCACTGCAAGTCCGTGCTGCCCATCGCGGCACGGGCCAATTAATCTCAAGACTTCGTGGCACCCGTTCGGTCAATACTGTCCCTGGGGGAGCATCGCTGTACTCCGCCTCCCTTGATGCTACTTTGTTTGCAAGCCATTGCGTCTCGTGCTGCAGCAACTTGATGACATACCTTATTAATTAATTTTTAAATTGTTTCGCTCTGTAGTCAAATGAAATTACAAGCATGATACAAGTATCGTCGAAGCGTAAAATCTAAAACACCTTGTAGACTAAAAAGAGGTAGGTCTACTTGAATCGCTCATGCACTCATTCTGTAGGGTGTAGGGTGGCTGCTTGGTTCGCGCGCAAAATCCGTCTTGCAGCCGTAGCCACCCGTGAGCCTTGTGCTTTGATGACGCATCTAGGGATTCAATTACTACCAATGGCAGAAAGCGAGTTTTTGCACCAAGGACAATAGTCGACGCTGAAAACGCCAGGCCGCTTATGCAGGCCGCGTGGCCTGTTATCTCTCAACTCTCCAGCATGACGTGGCTCGCGGATCAGAACATGCCCAAATCCTTCAGCTGAATCGTGGTTTTATATCCAATTTGGATGGCACCGAACCGAGATGCAATTTCTCGACGCGAATAAAGTACTTTCTACGGTAATATGTGGGACATTCTGTTGTCCAAGAGCTCATACCCCCATCATCCACACTGCTTCTAACATGGGCGTCCACCATCACTCGTGCAAGTCTCATGCATCCCACAACTCCCCCTTCTCAGTGGCAGCTCTGGCCATTTCCAACTGCTCATCCGTTTGGCAAACCAACACTCGGTGCCGTGCCTGATCCGAGCCCACTTCCTCCACCACCTCTGTGAGATTCCTCGAGTTGCGGGCTTGATCAATCGCAAACCCGAGACAGCTTGTACGCCGCACTACCTCGCCACGTAGACGGGCACTCTTTTCTCCAATTCCACCTGCAAATACCAGTGCGTCGACTTGGCCCTCGAGCGACACGTAGTAGCTGCCAATGAAGCCGCAGACCCGATCCACGAATATGTCAAAAGCCAGCTTGTGCTTGGGCTCGTCAGAGCCAGCAATGACGCTGAAATCCGTTGTGCCCGTCAGGGACTTCCACCCGCTTTGTTTATTGAGAATCTCTTCCGCCCTGGAAATGTGAAGGTGTTCGGTAGAAGCCGGCGACAGTTTGCCGACATCGCTAGCATAGTGGAAGACAAGACTGTGCACCACCATTGTTAGTCACAATCCTACACTGCGTCCCGAGTTACCTCAAGTTCTCTCCCCCTCTCCATCTCTCACTCTCTCGTTTCCTATGTTTTCCTCCCAAAGAAAAATATGTCAACGTACCTGGGATCAACGCTACCACTTCGAGTTGCGCCTGGAAGGCCGGCCAAAGGTGTCAATCCCATGCTTGTATCCCAGCTTTTACCAGCTTTGATTGCGCAGGCGCTGGCACCGCTCCCCAAATGAAGCGCAATCATGTTGACTTGATTGGCGTCTTTTTGAAGAAACTCGGCGACTGACCGCGTGATGAACGCGTAGCTTAGGCCGTGAAAGCCGTACTTGCGAAGTCGGTTCTTCTCTGCAATATCTGGGTTGATAGGGTACGTGGAAATATGTGGTGGAATAGTTGCGTGAAACTGAGAGTCGAAGCAAGCAACATTGATAGCCCCCGGAAGCTGCTTTATACACGACTCTACAATGCCGAGAGCCGCCCCGTTGTGTAGCGGTGCAAGATCGCTCAGCTTTTCTAAGTGGTGATACGTATCTCGAGTAATAGTCCGTGACTCGGTGTAGTCACCGCCATGAACAATTCGGTGGCATGCGATTGCCAAGTCATTCTTGGAGGTTATTTCTCGCAGCTCGCCGTCGTTGATGAGCGTATCTAGCAGAACCGAGAAAGCATCATCCTGTCCTTGAATCTTTTGGCCAGCCTGTTTGTCTTTGGCAATTGCCTTCCCATATCGCGAGTATTTGAGTTTTGCTGGTGGTGCTGTTAATCCACTGACTTGGGCCTCAGCAATCTGTCGCAGATGCCCATTTCTCTCCGCCGAGTAAGCCGATATCTTGACTGAGCTGGAGCCGGCGTTGATGGAAAGAATAATTTTCATAGTGAGCGGTTTATTTGGCGCACAAGGTGCAGCGCGCAACGCAGGCCTGAGATGTCGTTACGAGTGTCCAATTCATTGGGGGATGTCTCCAACTTGATGAGATAGATGACTGAAAAAGGACGTCATGTCATGATGGGTGGCCAGATGTGCGGAGCCAGCGACATGTATGATGTGATGTGTGTGAGTCGAGCTGCATGCGTTTTGGTGGGGGGTCCAATTGGCAGTCGACTTATCGGCACGCCACGCAGCCATGACCTCGGGGAGCTCGAGATAATTGAGGGGCTCAAATCAATATCGGGGTCCTTTTGAGGTTACCCTCAAGTGATTGATGACCCCGCGTACCTTAACCTCATGGCAGGGCACATGGCTCCAGCTGATTCCTGACCACCTCACAAGTGGGCATTGGACACATCACAAGATGCCACTCCCCGACACATCCGTGGGCTTCAACGCGTGCTTCTAGATGTCGTTGTAGGAAGGATAATGACAAAGCGGCTGCCCCAGAACAGTTGCCAGCACGCCATACCTTTGCATGTGCTTGGTCCTGCCTTCTGTCGTCATAGTTTTGCATATTCTTTGTTATGCTGGCGCTGATATATCATGGTAAAACCTTGCTCATACTGACCCCTCTCATCCCCTGTCGTCTGATTCTTCTGGCTCGGCAACAGGCTCGAGTGTGCGAGTCCAATCGGGGGACTCGAGCTCAACTGACTGACCTGGCAGCATTTGTGGTGAAGGTAGTTCAAAATGGTGCGGAGGAAAGGGAATCCCTTGAAAGTCTCGATCAGTACTATGAGCATATAGCCACATTTCGAGAAACCGTCGGTAATCTGTGGCTGCAGTTAGACCCCAGTATCCCATGCCCCTCAGCGTATGAATGTTTGGAAGGCCTAGACTTACCCTGCCGGCTGCTAAATTGAATGGATAAATAGCGAATGTCGACAGGTTGTGGGGACGACGGGCTCGATTCTGAGCTACTCTGGCCAATATTGCCCCCTGATGATCGTACTCTTGGTCGTACCCCCCGAGCAAACGAGAATCGGCGTTGAGGGGCCTCATCAGGTGCGCTTCCTCGCCGACCCCGAACATTAAGCTTCAATTGTTTCGCTCGATCATCACGACTTCGCAGCTCTCCATCAAAGATGTGAACATCGTACTCCCGATACTGGCCGTCTGTCTTGTTTGCAAGTACGCTAAGGGAATGGAACGTGGTATATCGGTCGCGCCACATCTTGAGACGTTGAATTGCTCCGATTCCCTTGACCTTGCCAAAACTATCTGTTCGGCCATGGACATTAGTCCATACGACATCCACATCATAAAATCCTACCATGTCCTTTCTTCGTAAATCTCCCTGAAATCGAATAGATGCATCCACAGTTGTGAATTCGTATCTGACCTGAATGTACTGGTCATGAATACAAACACCTTCGTCGGAGAAGTACCGGATCCGATGAGGTTCAGGGAACGTCAGATATCGTTCCATGTCCGAAGGATCATGGTACTGTCGATGTCGAGAATGAAGTGTATGTGGATGGATCTCTGACGGGATATCCGATGGTACTGTTCTGCCACGTTAGCGGCATGGAAGACACGGGACATGTACACCGGAGAGGCGCAAGGCCAACCCATTGACTGCTGATGGCATCAAAGACAAAAAAAAACGACATACAGTAATGTTCAAGCAGCTCGTTCTGGTAGCTACATTGCCACAAGACTCGTCTTTGCTCTGAACCAACCACTTCCCATGGGCCTAGATACACTGTGCGCTCGTCTGGGGTGTCTTGGAACAAGACTCTGGAAAGACAGTTAGTTCTCAAGCCGTATACAATCCAAGTTGTGCTTGTGCTTGGATTACGACTCGCGACATGGCCTGGTCTAGGGTTCTCACATTGTTGCTTGATATCCAGGCGGCCCCAGATCCAGCGGACGAAGGGACGTCTGGAGCGCGACAGAGCCCCCGGTGGACGGCGCTGACAGCGTCGACACGCCCGAGGTCGGGGTCCAAGTCGAATCTACTGGGCTGACATGGGAACGGCTATAGGTAGGAGGTCGCCCGAGAGACGATGAGGTGAAGGACGATCCGGAGGACGAAGAGGCACCGGCCATGCCTACGACGGCCCGGGTGCTAAGTAGCGTGCTGGAACCCCGTACAGCAAATGACGATCCAAGCTCGGGCGCGGCCGCAGGTGATGAAAGAGGTCATGACCGAGTCACAACGAGGGACGAGGGACGATGTGATGGCGGGGAAGGAATAAGCGCAACGAGCAAGGCAAGGAATTATTATGCTAATAAAAGCCAGGGTATTACAGAAGGGACTCGGAAACGTGCGGACCGTCCCTGTCACGAGCCACGGACTAACAACAGGCCACGGAAATAAAGAAAAAATGACGACAGGCTGCTGGATACGCTTTTGTCTTCTGTCTCTTTTTTCCCGCTTGGTTCACTTTGCCCTTTGCTGGCCTCCGTTGGAGCTAGTAGTTGGGCCGGTAAAATGGGGAAGGGGAGCAATTGGGGAATTGGGCGTTGCGGCGAAAACGTAAAACGCCCACGCCCACGTGAAGCAAGGAGTGACAATTGGAGCAGCTCCAGCGTGGCCGGCGAATATTGCACGAGACGTCAGGTACTTTGTGCCTGGTTGGCTGAGCAAAGTCTGGCACCAACAGACAGTTGGAGCTCCATGTTCGGGGGATGTCGAGATTATAGTTGTTAATGGGGCAGGATCCACACAAGCATCGAGAGCATTGAGAGCCACGGACACACGATGTCGACCCATCTGGGCACGGGTTGACGGGACACGGGTCCTGCGAGGCTGTTGGCAAGCGAATCGGAGTGCGGGTGTATCGAGCAGCGTGTCGATCAATAAGGCGCGCGCAGGAAATGGAGATTCAAGGCTAAACACTAAATATTGATGTGAGCTCAAGAGGGTGTCTTGGATGCTCGACACCAGTAGGAGAAAGAGTAAGAACACGGAGGACGGAGGAATCCAAGAACACATCGATGCATGAATGAATGTTGCCGACATGACAGGTCTCCTGGACATGGAGCACCCAGCTCATAAAGTGACATACAATGTAATTGATACCCGGTCAGTCAGTATGTTGGCCAACAACGGCAAGTGCAATTGTGCGCAGCTGCCTATGTCGTGCACGGGTCTAGATATCGGGCACCTAGGTACATAAAAGTAGACAATGCACCTGGGGTTTGAGCCAAGCATTGAGACTGCATACTGTGTACGGAGTACAGACATCAACATTGAATGGCTCCGAGACCTAGACCTCGTCACTTGGTCACTCACCCACAAGTTCGAGCATCAATTGCACTAGACAGCATTGAAAGTCCGGAGTACGGAGCACCACGCACGGCGTCCAGCTCCCGGGGCCAGGCGCCCAGTCACACACTGTCCATGTCCCGCATTGCGCGGAGCGGGAGGATGGACCAACCTTCAGGCTTAGCAGCAGCCACGGCGTCTGGATTCGTCCAATCTGGCCGCCAGTGGTCGCTGCCAAGAGGGCCCACTGCCCGATCTGTACCACTAAACGCGGGAGAGCCGCCCACGAGGTCCAAAGCAACATCGTGACGGGCTGACGGAGCTTGCACCCACCACTTCTTCAACGACCAACATTAAACCTTTGTTGCCTCCTCCAGCACCCACTCGACCAACAACCATTATCATCTCGACACAGCTCTGACGCACTTGACTAAACCGCCTCCGCATTGCACATGGAGAGGGACATGACACACGACTGGCGACACGAGCTTGCAAGGGTTCAGCACTCCTCGTCGACGCCAATACAGTGCGCTCCTCTGGCAACCTGGCAACCTGGCTACCTGGTACTTGTTTATCTACAACTTTGTTCGGGTTTAAAGGTGGCTGGAACCTACTCGCCATTGGAACTCTAAAAGAACCCCACGGCTTTGTCTGTCCTGTTGAGCAACGTGTATATATATACACATTGTATTGCATGATGGAAGCAGACCAGACGACAACGTCCGGTGACGAAGACCTTTACCTGGGGACCACCGAGTCAAAGAGAACAGGGTATCCGCGCAACACGGCCTGACCTCTCGAAGCTCCGTCTGCCTCGCACAATACAGGCCTCGGAGTGTACGCCGGTGCCCCCATACTGCAATGACTTTTTCGAACCATACATTGTCCGGATAATACTTGACGACACCTACAAGCAAGCCACAACTACCGGCCAATGCGACTTGGAGACGAGGCTTGCAGGTTCGAGCCTAGTCGACGCCTTCAAGACATTAGCTCCCAACTCGATCCCCCACCGGCCAAGGGTCCCTGACTCCACGTGCCCGCAGACAGCTTCATGCTTGTGTTACATGCCGCCTCAAATGGATCACTATCCCGTCAGTTCATCTTACCTATTCTACCAGAAAAGACCCGTGTGGGCGGGCAATTTACGCCGTGGGAGGAGGTATCCATTCATTTTCTCAGCCGCTGCACGCCAACTAGGTCCCGGTAGCTTGGCACTGAGGATGATACTGTGCATTGGACCAAGTAGTATTGTATGTTGAATGTACCCGTCAGCGACCAAGTGGACGAGCCCCTTAACAACTGACTGAACGTTTAAACGTCTCTGTCGAGGCGTTACGCTGCGCTGCGCTTGTCCATCTCCGCCCCCAAAGCGCCCCAGCCAGCCGCTCAGTCACCCGTCTGACTGCTTGGTGATCCTTGTTCACCCAACTCATCATCCGTCGCACACCAACTTCTTGACCCTTTCACTTTAAATATGCTAGCGACAAGGAACGGGCCTCCACGAGTTGTGTCGTGAGGTCTTTCTCGGCGACACTTTTCGCCAAGACGATACATGCCGAGGAATAAAAACGAAGCCGACGACGTGGAGGAAGCGAGTCCGAATGTCCTCTCCTGGCCCTCAGCGCTACCTATTGCGCTCCTACTCGCCCTAGCTTCGCCGTACTGCCTAGGGAGCTTCGAGGCTGCACAAACACGATATGCCGACAGACTTGACGCCGTCTCGGCGCAAAAATCGAGGTTTCCTTGGGTCCGACAGCTCTGCACTATCCGCACAGGATTCTCAGGTGCGGCGAATAATTGCATTCCTTTTCCAAGTCACAAGCAATAGCGGGGTTGCTAATGACATTTCATCTCTAGGATCGCCACCAACTTCGATATGAGTTGGACCTCAACGCATGGAACCTACGCATTTGGGGTGTTGCGGCTTCCGGCTTTCTTACCGACTCGTACGTATATTTGTAGCATCTGAGACACCCTTCCTCCACGTGATGACGACGACTCACACGACTTACACTGATCGTTGCGTACTCTGCCGCAGATACAACTTATTTTCCACAAACGTTATCCTTGCCTCCGTTGCTTTCGTATATTATCCAGATGGCGGACAATGGCCCAGTCTTCTCATCAATCTCTTCACCTTGCTAGGGTCAGTCATTGGACAGCTTCTTTTCGGATTCCTCGCAGATTACTTTGGTCGTACTCGCCTATACGGGATCGAATTGGTTTTGGTTATCGTGTCAACCATTGGAGTTGCCACAAGCAGTCGTGGGGTTGGCGACTTGTCATTTTTGGGACTCTTTATCTGGTGGCGATTTGTCATGGGAATTGGTACGCGGAAACTTGACCCATCCCATCACTGATAACGGCCGACCGTCATCTGACAGTCCTTTGTGAATTAGGAATCGGCGCCGAGTACCCATTGAGTGCTGTGATTACATCCGAGTGGTCAAGTACGCAATCTAGAGCCACTATGCTCTCCAGTGTATTTCTCATGCAACCTGTTGGACAAGCCTTAGCTCAACTGGTAGGACTCTGGGTGTTGCTTGGTTTTAATAGCTCCAACAACCTTCAGGCTTTGCAGTGTGGCCTTAACACGGCGAATGCAGAAGAGTGTCGGAAGGCTGTCGACGGCATTTGGCGCATTGTCATCGGTTCGGGGGCTATTCCCGCCCTTCTTGCCATCATTTTCCGATTCTTCCTCTTTGATTGTGGCCTATACAGTCTCGAGGTCCGCAACAAACCCGCCGTGGCTATCATGAACACCCAGAGAGTATATGGTGCGCCCGCGGGCGGCGCTCTCGGAAACTCCTTTCAGATGCAAAATCAAAACGGCGTACAACCGCAACTATCTCCTAGACCAATGCCGATTCAATTCTCCAAGGAAGATCTGTACAACTACTTCATCAGGGATAAAAATTGGTACTATTTGCTAGGAACATCTATGACATGGTTTGTTCTTGATGTCAGTTTCTACGGCCTATCTCTGGACAACAGGAGAACCTTGTCAGATATGTGGGCAACCAGAGCCCCTATGCCCATTGACGAGAATCTTGAGTGCTGGAATTCGTCGATCCCTGGGGGCAATTCAACTGTTCCGCAGTGGAAGAAGACAGGAATTCCTGTATGGCAAACTGACGTCTTGCACCCATGTGCTACAATTTATGACGTTCTAATTGAGCAGACAAAGCAATATCTTCTGACGGTCTCGCTTGCTTCCATCGCCGGAAGCGTTTGTTTCATTTACTTTGCAAACCGATTGCCTCGTCGGCACTGGCTCACTGCCTCTTTTCTTATACTGGCGATATTCCTGATGATTACTGGTGGCGTGTACTATGGCGTCCACCGCTCAGCCGCTGCACCTGCTACAGTTGTTTTTGTCGCCATTAACCATTTCGTATTCAATTTTGGTATGTGATCAACTCGGTCGGATCAAGGTTCCGTTCGCTTTGGCCAGGACTGACATTCTCTCTCCAGGCGCAAACACATTGACTTTTATTATTCCGGCTGAAATCTTTCCAACGTGCTACCGTTGCACATGCCACGGTATCTCCGCGGCTTCTGGCAAACTTGGCAGCATCGTAGCTGTCCTCGTAGTGTACGGCATCAACTCTACCTACAAGAGCGAAACAAGACAAGGCCTCATTTTCCTCCTTTTCGGCTCAGTAGCAGCCATTGGCGCCATATTCTCGTGGCTATATCTTCCTGATTCGCAGCGCGTGATAGAAGATGAAGGGAAGAGGTTCTTAGTGACGAAGGACCTGGAAGAATTGGGAGAAGGGCGTGAGAGGGCGCGGCAGAATGGCGAGTCGGTTGCAATTCGGGAGAAGTGGGAGAATTTGAAACGAAGGCGGCCGTTGCATCCACGCAATGAGTCACCGGCATCATAAAGTTTAAACTACACATTTGTTTGTAGGCGGTTTGTTGGTTTGTGCATTTGTGTTTATGTACAACCCGTAATGTTAGCGATTTCTTGGATCAGATACCCAATTGTATATATACCACGATCGATAGACCATAATAAGCTCCAGAACTCCAAACCCTAGGCTGATCGCTAGATGCACTATCTACCACCCATCCCCCCTCCTCAACAGTAACAACCATGATCAAGCAAAAGAAACCAAAGGTCTTTTGGTAGAAGTATAAACATGGATCATTCCACGTAGCAGGCTTATTGAGCCCTCCAAGCAAGGAGCCCCACCGTACTAACATACAAATCATCCAAGCTCGTCGTTGCCTTGACGTGCACGTTTCTTTCCAACGAATCCAGCCATCTATTCCACCTTGTTCCCGGCATGGGGTCCGTCCAGCCCTTCAGCGGCCTCAATATCCTGGACAGACGTAAAGCAAACGGCGCAAAGTGAATATCCACAAGGCTCAGTGCCGACCCTGTAAAGAAGGGACCCTGTTCGTCAGCAGCGATGACGAGGCTAGCGATATGTCGCTGGAGACGGTGGGTAGATTCGCTCCGGGATGGTGGATCCCGGGAGAACAGTAGGTCGTAGAAAGCGGGCACGATGCGAAAGTTGATCTAGGTTTTCTTAGTGCCGAAACACGGGAAAGGTCCAGAGGCGCGGACGTACATGGTCTACCCAGAGGCGGCATCTGGCTTTCAGTTTCGGATCTGAGGGGAGGAGGGGCGTGCTCGCGTCTACATCTTCGAGCTGCTCGAAGGGTTTTGCCGTCAGCAGTGGAAGGAGGAGGAGGAGGCGTTGGGCTGGCAGGGGTAAGTAAGACGTACGTATTCGAGGATCACGGCGCTCTCGGAACAAGACCAGTCGTCGTGACGGATGGCTGGTACCGTCTCGCTGGGCGCGGCGGGAGGAGCCTTGGACGGGTCGGTCTCGCAATATTGATAGGATAGGCCTTTGGCCTCGAGGGCTATCCACACCCTTTGGGAGAAGGGGCTGCGCCAGCTTAGCGAATTTCGCTCTACGGGCACGACTTGTACAAAGGGACGGGCGTACCAGAAACAGGAGGAATAGAGCTTCAAGTCGTGCTCTTTTGCATGCTTCTTCACAAGCGTCGCCGCCGCGCCGGTTGCCTTTCTCAGCGGCGCGCGGCCCTTCTGCAACCCTCAGGATTAGACTTCGACACCCGCGCGCAATGAACCAGTGAGGAACCCTTCCACCCCCAAAAGGAGACATACCTGCATCTGCCTCGCTTGTTTCTCCTGCTTCGCCACATGGCGCTGCACGCTATTCTTCTTGATCTCGTCGCTTGTCTCGAGCGTGTGCCGGTGCGGACCGGCCACCCCGTCGCCCTTGCCGTTCCCGCCGTTCCCATTGACGCGCTGAATCGTCCAGAACCTCTGCCCGGCAGGCAGCGCGGCGCCAGCCGCGGCGACGGCCTCGGCGGCCTCGCGGTCGACGTAGGCGCTGGCGTTTGGGAAGTACTCGGTGATGCGGATCTTGACGTCGCACAGGTCCCGCTCGCGCGCGCTCCTCTTGCGCTTCTTCTTGGACGGGTCGTCCGACTTTGGGGTCCCCGGCGGCCGGCCCTTCATCCGGCAGTCCCAGTAGTGCGAGACAAACGGCTTGCGCTTGTAGCGCTGCGTTGAGCGGTGCGAGTAGACGTTGTCCACGTGGGGGAAGTACGTCTCGAATCTGGGGGGAGGGATGTCTGTTAGCTGGCGACGTGACAACATGGCCCTTTTGGAGGAATGACATGACGAAAAGCACTTTTTGCGAAAAAACCACGACTGCTGACGGGGATACGAATAAGCAAGCGGGAAGAGGAGGACGGAGGACATACTGCTCGTCCGTCAGGACAATCATGGCATCCACGCTGAAGAGCTTCTCCCTCCAGGCGCGTAAATCCGGCGGATCCACGACGATTTTCCCAGGTCTCTCCCGCTGCGTCTCGTGCGAGTCCGCGGCAAACGAGACCTGCCGCGCCCCGTCGCTGTGCCCTTCCATGGCGCCGCTCAGCATCGTCGGGGGAGCCAGGATGCCAAACTGGCCCCCGGCAGCGGCGCCATGCTGTCCCTGAGTAGGCGCTCGCCCAGACGAAGCGTCGGGCGACGGCCGGTAGTCGTCGTCCGGGTCAGCATCACCATCTATCCCGACGCCGATGTCAAGACGGAATTGCCCCATGCCCGGCAGCCCCGCTCCCTCCTCGGGTCGGGAGCCGGGAGCAGCCATGCTGGAATAGAGGGCGCCGGAAGGGCTCTGGATGTAACTTAGTACTAGGACGGTTTGGTTAGACAGGCTAGCGGGGCCTCGTATCTTTCGCTGGTCTGGTGCTGCTTTTACGTCTGGCCAAGGATGCGATGCGGATGAGGCATTTATGTACGCCCTTTTGTGGCCGCTGGGGAGAAGAGCGGCAATGTGCGCACGGACCACCCGGTTCTGCAGTGGCGCAGGTGGATAATTCTGGATATGCATAAAATAGCCGTGCACAAGGCCATGCACAATTATATATATATATACATACAGACTTATTAAGCAAAGCGGCGCTTTGCTTGAGATTTGCGTTATTAATGCGAAGAGCAGGCAAGCAAGGGAGCGGAGCTTCTGCTTTGCTTCTTTAATAAGAGGTCTATTACAAGGTAAAATAAATATAATTATATAACTATAAAAATAATAGGAAAAAAAATTACTTAAAAAGAATAATAAATAAATTTTATTAGTTATTTAATAATAATAATACCTTATTTATTTATATTATATTTTTAATAATAAAATTAAAATATTTTAATTATATTAATTAAATTTTTTTTTAAATTTATTATTATTAACTTAAATAAAAAGGAACAAGATCAACTAGGAATACAGGCGAGACCTCGCAAATATACTATATATATAAGTATTTTAAGTTTTTAATATAACTTAATATAAGTTATAAGTCTCATTGGGAAGGTCGAGACGGCAGGTTTGTTGTCCTTGTGCTGGGACGGGTTCACCG
The DNA here is from genome assembly GCA_000814955.1 of Metarhizium guizhouense ARSEF 977. NCBI lineage: Eukaryota > Fungi > Ascomycota > Sordariomycetes > Hypocreales > Clavicipitaceae > Metarhizium > Metarhizium guizhouense. The sequence continues at coordinate 5,712 of AZNH01000022.1, read as the reverse complement.
GTGACGTCGAAGCCGTTGATGAGAAGCGTCGGAGAATGATAATCTCCTACAAGCTCCTCGACCGTTGCGTCTGAGCGTGTTTTTGCCAAACAGTTGTTAAGTGTGTCACGGACCTTGGCTACCAACGGGCAGTCTGGAACGGTTAGCAGTTGAATCTTGATGGGGCTCTGTTGACTCATGGCCGTAGTAGATATTGAGTATAACCAAGGCGCTGTGTAAGATGAAGTTGAGATGGCGAGAGGATTGTTGATTTCTTGTTACGAACAGAGACTTTAAGTCTCGGCTTGAACAGACTCAAGAGCCATCCCTAACCCGTCCGGAGCATGCGCATAAGGGGGCAACGCAAGCGTTCGTCAGCACTCTCACCCGCCTGCTACTAGGCAGCAAAATAAGCTCCGAGGTAAATTGATGCCTGGTATGTTGTGCGGTGCGGGCCGTTACATCACTCGCCTGATGCCGAATGATCCGAGAGGCTGGCGTCGTCACCTCTGGACCCCTCCAAGATACGTAGACATTCAAGGATACCCTAGTTGCATATGTAGGCAGGACCAAGGTTATTTGGGAAACAGTTTAGCGGGAACTTGTAGTTGGGCACTATGTAATCGGAAAGCCACAGCCACGCCGATCAGACCTGTTACGGGGTAAAGTAGATATGGTCATATGACCACAGAAATAATAAGGAAATATTACTTAAAAAGAATAATAAATAAACTTTATTAATTATTTAATAATAATAATAATTTACTTATTTATATTATATTTTTAATAATAAAATTAAAACTTTTTAATTATATTAATTAAATTTTTTTTTAAAATTATTATTATTTTATTTTAAAATTATTATTATTATAAAATAATATTATTATTATATAATTTAAATTTTAATTTAAATTTAAAATAATTATATAAAATAAATAATTAAATTATATTTTAATATAATTTTAATATAATATAATTAAAATATATATTAAAATTAATTATTAAAAAAATTATTAAAAAGTTATTTAAAATTTAAATATAAAAGAAATTTAACTTAAAAAAAATATATAAAAATTATAAAAAAAATATATTTAAAAATTAAATAAATTTAAATTAATATAAATTAAAAAATTTAATATTATAAAATTAAATATAAAAAAAAATTTATTATAATAAAAATATAAATACTAAAAAATATAATTAATTAATTAAAAAATAAAACTTTATATTATAATAAAAAAGTTAAAATTAAAAAAAAATATATATAATTATTAAAAAATTAAAAGAACTTATTAAAAATAATAAATTAAAATTAAATATAAAAAAATAAATAATTAAAACTTTTAAATTTAAAAAAAATTTAAATTTTTTTTTTAAAAAAAATAATAATAAATATTATTTTTTATAATTATAAACTTAATAAAATATAAAAATACTTAAAATAATTTAATTAAATTTTAAATATATTATAATATAATAATATTTTATTTAATTTTAAAAAAACTTTAAAACTTATTTTAAATAATAAAAAAAAGAATTAATAAATTTTATTTTTAAAGTTATAAATTTAATAAAATTAAAAGAAATTAAAGTAAATTATTTTATATTATAAATATATTAAAATATATAATTAATACTTTTTACTTTTTAAAAAACTTAAAAAGTCCTTTAAAATACTAAATTAATTCTTAAAATTCTTTATTTTTAATACTTAAAAAATTATATTATAATTAAAAAGTTATTTTATTTAATTTAAATAAATTTTATACTTAATATATATATATATATTAAAAAATACTTTAAATTATAAAAATATTATTTATAATATTTATATATTAAAAGAAATTTTATAATATATAAAATTAATTCTTAAAAGTATATATTTAATATTTTATAAATATATATTAAATATAATAATAATTAAGTATAAGTTATAATAATAAAATTTTATAATAATAAGAAAATATAAGTATAATATTTTAATAAAATAAAAGTAAAATAAAAAATAATAAAATATTATTAAATATAAGTTAATTTTTTTAAATTTTTTAAGCTTTTTATAATTTTATTAAAAAAATAAAAATTTAAATTTTAATAAATAATTATATTACTTTTAATATTAATATATATATAAATTATATAAACTTATTTATTTTAAATTTATATAATATTATTAATAAAAAAATAAATATATATAAATTACTTATAAAATTTATAAAAAAAAAGTTTATTTAAATTTAATTAAATTTAAAGTTATAATAAATTTATAAAAAAAAATTAATTATTAATTTATTATTTATTAAAAATAAAAATAAAAATTAAAAGTAAAATAAAATAATAATATATAAAATTCCTTTTTTAAGAATTTTATATAAAAGTTTTTAATTTATTTATATTTACTTTTATTTTTATAATTATACTTAAAATTAATAAAATTTTAAATAAATTTATTATAAAAATTAATTTTATTTTTATTTATTATTTTAACTTTTATAATTTATAAGTTATTTTTTATTAATATTATAATAAATATTATTAAGTTTATTTTAATAAATTTATTAAACTTTTTTTATTATATAAATTTATATTTTAATTAAATTATATTATAAATATATATAATTTTTTTTTAATTAATATTTATATTTAAATAATTAAATAATTTTAAATTTTAATTATTTTTAATATTATATAAAATAAACTTAAATTTATAAAATTTAAATATAAACTTAAAAATTATATTTATTTTTTTATTTATAAGAAATTTATTTTTTAATTTATTTTATTTTTTAAAAAATATTTTATTATTATTATTTTTTTTTTTTAATTTTATTTATAAGAAAATAAAAAAAAAATATAATTCTTAACTTTTATATAATAAAATTATATAATATATATTTAAGTAAAATACTTAAAAATATATTTTATATTAAGTACTTTAAAAATAAATTAATATAAAATTATTTAAATTATTATAATATTATAATAATTTTATTAAAAGTATTTAAATATATAAATATATTAATTTAAGTATATTTTATTTAAAAATTAAAAAAAAAATAATTAAATAATATAAAAATTTTAATTATAATAATTATAAATAAAATATATTAATAATTAAATTTATTAAAAAGTTTAAAAACTTAAATTCTTATTTAAAAATAATAATTAAAAATAAAATTTATAATTTTAAAAAAAAACTTAAAAATTTTTTATTAATTTATATATAATAAATTAAATAAATAATATTTAAAATAAAAATAAATATAAAATAAGTATTATTTATTAATTTTATTTTATATTTAATAAATAAAAATATAAATATTTACTTTTAAAAATAAATTTTAAATAAATTATTTATTTTTAATAAATAAAAAAAAAAAATAATAATAAAAAAATTAATTATAATAAACTTAAAAATTATTTTATATAATTATTATTTATTAATATTAAAAAAAATTATATTTTATTTTAAAAAAATAAATTTTATTTTAAATTAAAATTTTATTAAAATATTAATAAATTATTAAATAAAATAAAATAAATAAATAAATAAATAATTCCCTTTAAAAAAAGTAAAACTATTAATATAAATTTATTTAATAACTTTACTTTTAATTTTTTTAAAAGCTTTTTTTTTTAAGTTTTTTATAATTTTATTATTTTTCTTAATTTTTATTAAATTAGGATTTTTAGCTTTATAATAAGTATTTTTTTTATTATAAAAAGCTTTTAATTTATTATTAATTATAATTATATTATCTTTTTAGTTTTATTAACTTTAACTTCTTAAAAATTATAATAAGTAACCTATTTATATTAAGCTTTTTAGTACTTTTACTTATATTATTAGTAAGTTAATCTAGTTAATCTTATTTTATAAGAGCTCACATTAATAAGTCTGTTTTTAGTATATAATAGTTTATAAATAGCTATAGCAGATATTAGTAAGTACTTATAAGAGATATATATATATAAGAGTAAGGACTTATAATTAATTATATTATTATAATAAGGTCTTAATAGTAGAAGAATAACTTAAATAAAAAGGAATAAAATTAACTAGGAATATAAGTAAAACCTTATAAATATACTATATATATAAGTATTTTAAGTTTTTAATATAATTTAATATAAATTATAAGTATAAAGTTACTATAATATATAAAGTTTACTTTTATAATAATAATAGTTAAGGTTATTATAAAATAACCTTAACTAGTAGTTATAATATAATACTAATTATACTAGTATATTTAATATATTATAATATATAAATAATTTATTTTTTTAATTTCTTATTATTTTTAACTTAATATAACTTAATATTATTTTAGATTTTATACTTATATAATACTTATATTATATATATAATTTTATTTAATTATAAAATAAAATAATTAAAAATTAATTAATAAATAAATAATTAATTAAAAAAAATAAAAAAATAATTAAATTTATATAAAAACTAGAAATATTTTAAGTTTATAAATTAAATAACTTAAAAAAACTTTATAAATAATTTAATATATTTAATTATAATAATTTAAATATTATATTAAAAGAAAATAATTATATATTAAATAATAATTTTAATTTAAAAAAAAAATTTTTTTTATAATAAACTCTTATTTTTAAAATAAAAAAAAATTTAAATTATTTTTAATATTTTAAATATAAAAAATAAAAATATATAAAATATAATTATAAAATTAAAAATAAATATATATTAAAATAATATAAGAAAAAATATTAATATTAAATATAAAACTTTTATTAAATAAAAAAAATAAATAATAAAAATTAACTTAAAATTATTAATTTAATTTTATTATTAATTTAAAAAAAAATAAAAATTAATTTTATTATTAAAATATAAATTTAAAACTTTAAAATTAATTTTATTATTATTATTATATTTTTTATTTATTATTTTTTTAAAATTAAAAATATAAATAATAAATTAAAAAGTATTAATATTATAATAAAAAATAAAAAAAAAAATAATAAAAGTTCTTATTTTTATTTTTTAAAATTTAATAAATAAAATTATAAAATTAACTTAAAAATTTTTTTTTTATTTTAAAAATTAAATTTTTAAAAAAATAAAAAAATTATTAAATTTAAATATTATAAAAAAATAATTTATATAATTTTTATAGAATTTATAATTAATTTAAAAAATAACTTAAAATTTTTTTAAAAAACTTTTATTTTTAATATAATTATATTTAAAAAGAATTAAAAATATATTATAAGAATTATAAAAGTTTATATTACTTAAAAATATTCTTATTTTATTAATATTAATTTTAAATATTATTAAATAATTAAACTTTTTTTAATATTAAAAATATAAATAAAAAATATATTTTCTTTAAAATATTATTTAAAATTAAAAAAAATTAAAGTAATTAAAAAGTATAAAATTTTAACTTTTAATTTAAAAAAATATTTAAAAAATACTAAACTTAATATTAATATATTATAATTACTTTAATTTACTTTTATTATAAAATAATAATTAACTTATATAATATAATATTAAAAGAAATTAAAAAGTATAATAATAAAAGTAATTATAAATAGCTTTTTAAAATTATTTTAAGAATTTAAGAAATTAAAAATTATTTTATTAAAAAGTATAAACTTTATAACTTATAATAATATAATAAAATTTAAGAGATAAATTATATTTATTAATTAATTTTTAATTATTTTATTTTATAATTAAAT
>AZNH01000219.1:0-16205 GCA_000814955.1 Metarhizium guizhouense ARSEF 977 | reverse complement strand
ATAAAAATAAAAAAATATAAAAATTAAAAAAATATAAAAATTAAAAAAATATAAAAATTAAAATAATATAAAAATTATAAAATTAAAAAAATTAAAAAAATTAATTTAGTAGTATTATATAAAGCTTAGCTAATATATAATTATAAGAGTACTTTACCTGCGAGGGCAGCAGCTAGATCTGGACTTATCGGATCCTTCCTAATTCGAAAGGTCGCCGGTACAACGGGCGCGGGATACTTACCGTGTTGCCGAGACTGACCATCCCTGCTAGGCCCCTCTGCAATAGTGTCTTCATGCTACAATTATACGATGTTTTCTCTTGCATTGGGAAGGTAGTATAACGTGCCGTTTTGCTAGAAGTATTACTTAGTGCATGGTAATAGCCTTACTATAGGCCCTACATCCCAGCGATTAACCCTTATTCCGGAGGTATCTATACATATAGCCCTGCTTCCCTGCAAGTCGACATGCGGGGGCATGCATGTGACGAGCCCATTCGAGAACCAGTTAACTCGGAGCGAGAAGCTAGCTATATGTAGTGAAAAGCCAACATGAAATCAGAAAGCTTGAAGCTAATGGCATGCTAAGGGGCTCCCTAAACCATACTGCCTCTCGGCCTTGTCCTTGGCCATGTAGAGCCGCATCTAGCGTCTGGGGCATCAACTCCACGCCCTCCTCCCCCGTGAGTCCTCATACATCCTTCATGCAACCCTATATGCGTGTCAGACTCCGGTGTCAACCTTGATGTAGTTGGCCAGCGTGAACTGCCTTGTCGATTAAGCCCCGCATATTCCTCAGTTGCTCGGGGTATAAGTTACTAGTTGGTATCGTGTCGACCTATTGTGTACGATTTGGTTGCCCTCGATATCTGCGAATACATATTCCTCTGGAGTTTGCGAAATGAGATCTATCTCAACATCAGACTGTGACGTAGCCCAAGGGCGCCCGAGCAAGAGATTACGCCTGGCCTGTGACGCGCGCCACAAGGCAAAGGTACGATGCTCCGGGGGCAACCCCTGTGAGAAATGCCAAAACTCGTTTGTGCTCCCAGCCAAGACATAAGAAAGCAGACACCACCAGTTAGAATTAACCCTTTTTTCTTATGGGTGCAGCAATGCCGAGTGTCAATATAGCTGCATGGCTAAACTGGGCAAACCGAAAGGTAGTCGCAATAAACGGACCCTTGAGAAGATGGCGCACGCGTCCTGCACTTCCGGCCCTTCGGCCCGAAATAACCCCCAAAGGGTCGCGGCCAGCCGATGCAGTTCAGTGGCACCCTGGGCGAACTCGATTCCAACATCGTCAACGTTCGCTAGCGAGCCCAGTGAGCTCCAGTTGCAACAGCACCCGGGCTGGATCGATCTAGACCCGTGCCTTGACTTCAGTCCCCAAACAGAGCCCTTTACTGGAACAGTTACTCTCCAATCTGGCTTTTCATCTTCAGTAGGCATGGTCCCTGAAACCACAGGCGAGATGACTGCCTGCCTACCTAGGTTCCTCCAAAAGTATATACGCGTTACTAACTTGATTTGGCACAGACGAGCTCATCGAGCCAGTCGGCTATGAAAGGTTTGGGTCTAAGAAACGGTAAGCTAGCAACAATGAGGCCTAGAGTAGCGATGTCATGTCTCAACTCATAATTTGTCCCGCCCCTTGACTAATACATGTTGCCAAAACTATGTAGATGCTCGGCCACCCGAGCTCAATTGGGTCTGCACGGCCATGGACGGAAACAACTCGGTCTTGTCTGTCGAGGAGCAATTTCCAACAGACACTTATGAAAATTCGACCGAGGCGGATTGGGAGCGGCCCATCGCAGACACTGGGACCGAGAGGCTGCCGCGTGTTGAGCTTATATATGGCGATCCCGACCATCCTGGACCCGAAGCTGTCCATGAGCCGAAGTCTAGCTCTCAGCAGAAATCACAGGCCGCCGAGGAGGGACGCCGGAATGGACAGAACTGCACATTCAATTGCTTCAAGAGACTGGCCAGCCATCTCGGCGATTTAAACACCATGGAACGGCAACTGAACAGGATATGCCTGGATGTTACACTCTCCCATGCTGACATGGTTATAGGCTGCGCTCACAAGGTGTTTGGGTGCTACTCCTGCCGGCTGGATACCAAGGTGCTGTTGATGCTCATGACTGCGCTGCAGACAGTGCTAAACTGGGTACGGGTCGAGTACACAAGTAGTCAGCAGGGAGACTCTCCGTGTAATCTGCCGGCAATCCTTTTTGGCAGCTGGAAAGTGCCCAACGAGGACGGCTATCACATTAAGCGTTTATTGACTCGGAGAATTCTTGCCACTTGTGAGTCTGCCATAAAAGTCCTGCGGTTTCGGCTGGACGAAATAGCACTTGATACAAGCAGAGGGAACCTGACATACCAACTTCTGGATGTTGAGTCACTCCAGAATACGTTGCAACGGTTGGCTTCATCATTAAAACAGCTCATGGAGGTTATCAAGGAGCCGTCACATGAGCGCGACGTAAATGCCATGACAGCATAATTGGTGTGGGGGAACAAGTCCATTGATTGTGAGGAAACGGCCCAGCTTTAGGACTTAGATAGCCACTTCGGCGAAGCTGTAACAAGTAACCATATCTGATATTACCCCAAAACTAGGAGCCGTTGCTGATATATTGTAAAAAGCAACGACTTGCCACATATCGAGGTCCTGATGCCTGACATTGTGCCCTCACTGCAGATTCAATGCCAGCATAATGCCCGAGAATTAGGATGGTTCAGGTTAACAATTGCTAGGTTCTCTTACCCTTAAAACAGGAGACTAACGGCTTTGGCCGGTTGTATAATCACCGACACAACTTTGCCGCCGATGCTACATTAGATGTCAGGCGTGTGTTCGTATACTCCTGCCCCTCTTCTGCAGACGCATGTCTTGTTATAATTCCATTCACTCAAGGCTTTTTGGAGGAACCTTTTTATCTCTTCTTTCTTTCTCTCTTGTCTTCCCTTCCACTGCTGCAAAACCCTGGATTTGTTCGGCACCTGACGTGAAGATGGGTGCATTCCCCCCCGAGCCAGCCAACTTGGATTGGTCGACAGTGAACCTCGCAAACCTGCCCGAGACCAACGGGCACGTCGAGGTGCACTATTCAACATCGGCGCATACCTGGGGTAAACCGCAGCTAGTCCAGGACCCATACATGAGAGTGCATGGGCTAGCTCCGGGCCTCAACTACGGACAGCAATGCTACGAGGGGCTGAAGGCGTTCCGGACCAACAACAAGGCACATGCAATCCACGTATTCAGACCCCAGGCGCACGCTGCACGGCTCCGCAACTCGGCGGCCATGGTGCTCCTTCCAGAAGTCCCCGACGAGCTCTTTCTCGAATGTGTCCGAATGGTTGTTGTGGCCAACGCCGAATTCGTGCCGCCTGCAGATAACGACACGGGCTTCCTCTACCTGCGCCCCGTCCTTTTCGGCGCAGGGCCGCAGCTGTTACTGCAGCCACCCGAACATGTCATCTTCGCCGTCCATGTAACACCAATGTGCAGCCCCGTACACGGCACATCGGCTGTAGACGCCCTCGTCCTGGACGAATTCGACCGCGCTGCGCCCCGTGGTGTCGGCGCAGGCAAGTTGGGGGGGAACTACGCGCCAGTGTGGCCCTTTTCCGTAAAGGCCGCCGAAGCCGGGTTCGCCATCACCTTGCATCTGGACAGTGAGACACGGTCACTGGTAGAAGAGTTCAGTACCAGCGGCTTTGTTGGTGTCGTCACCGCTGGTGGAAAGCGCGAGTTGTACGTACCTGAAACGGACAACGCCGTACGCAGCGTCACGAGCGACTCCCTCCTCGCTGTGGCTAAGGGGCAAGGATGGAAAGTGTATCGGGAAAAGGTAAGTTTCTTCTTGTATAAAATATCTGATTTTGTTTTCATCATATAGATCCTATCAAGTCATTTATCCCTCTAACATAGCAACAGGTTCCGTTCGCTGGGCTCAACCGCTTTTCTCAGGTCTTCGCGGTCGGCACTGGTGCAACTGCTGTTCCCGTGTGCTCAGTCACTCGTCCAGCAACCGGCGAGAAGTATAACTTTAGCTCCGAGGGACCTGGTACAGCCCTTGTGAAAAGGCTCCTGGACGTTCAGCGAGGATCGCAAAGTGCAGAGCCAGATTGGTGCTGGACTGTACGGGACACCCGCAACATTACGAACGAGGAGCTTTAGTCTCGGCTACTAAAAAGTAAAGAAAATGCAAACGGGGATGTCATTTTTCGTAACCGGGCTGGTTTTCGCTGCGTCTATTTCAAATTTCATTGCTAGGGCAGGTACACGCACAATACCACCGCACCATCATTCCCCGATGCTCTAGGCGCAGATTGTGCTGGGTGGCGTGATGATCCGGTAGGCCGCAGTGTCAACTCTACCCAACGCCCTTGTTAGACTCCCTCTGGAGACAGACCGGGGCATACCTTGTATTTCTGATTGCGCTTTCGGGTCGTGGCTTGCTGCTGAGACGGCGGGCGCTATCGGACACAAGCCTCACCCGTTTCCGTCACTTCAGTTTGTCCTGTTGTTTTTGAGCATTCAGTAACTACACTATGTCTTGGAGCTCTCACCAGTGCACGCGGGCCTCGGTGTGCTCTAGCCCGCGCACCTTTAATTCCCGGAAAGATACCTTGACGCATTTTCATCAGAGGCTGAGAGACTTGTAGCCTGCAGGAGCCCAAGTCTAATTTAGAGGCTTCTGATTCATGTCTTAGTAAATGAATAGTGTGTTTCTACTGCTATTAGTTGTCTATGTTCCGGGCAATACGCCTAACACATTTTCCTTCTTGTGAGCCTGACCAACAACTAGGTCTACTGCGGCGTCGATTCCTACCTCATTGCCCTGGCGAGCGAATTCTCGTCTGGTCCTCTTTTAAAGTCTATCCCAGAGATGAGTATTGCACTAACGGCCTCTAATCCTGCGACAAAGACACATAATAAGCTGGCTATGACAAAGTGGCAGATTGTAGAGCCGATTTCCAGCCAGGAACCTTCATCCTTCACAACCCAAAAGAAGTGAAGCGTGAGTATATCGCTCAGTCCCATAGCAACCATGAATAACGCTGATGGCGCGACGCCTAACCGCTTGTTGAGAATGCCGAGATTTACAGAGAGCAAAGTAAAGGGTATCATAATCTTGAATATGAGTAGCGCCCCTTGTGTGAATGGGTTAAAAACAGGAAGAAGTCGGCAAACACTTTCTAAGCTGAAGGATGATATTGATGCGATATTTCCTGTGCTAAAGAAGGCCGATTGCAACAGAACGAAAAAGAACAATGTCACACGTGCATCGGATAGCTTTAATGGGCGGAACTGCGTCGCCCTGTTGGACGCAGCTGTCGATCCATTGCCCACATGGACCTTGGTTGCCGGAGGGTCTGTATAGATTTGGCTGCAATGCTCTAATCGAACCCACGTGAGCAGGGCTACTCCATAAACGACGTAGAAAAGACCCTCGTAGGATATAGTGAGGATCACAAACGTTGGTGCAAGGGTCAGGAAGATAACCATCAGTCTGTGTAAGTAATGTCTGTTGGGCTGCAACCAATGCGCCAGTGGCATCAGTAGGGAGATGATCAATGTCAACCATCCGACCACTTGGTTACCACGAGGCAAGCCACCCTTTGCCTGTAGCGCGAGCGCACTGGAGCGACTCACGATTGTTGCCACAAGAACAAGACCAGTCTGGTTCTGGGTTAGTAAGCTTCCTCAACAACGAGAATTAATTCGTGCTCACCTGGATGCCAATCAAGACCCTTGATACACTGTTCCCTTTGTACAATGACTTTGACTCAGCTCCGGACAAGTCGGCAGTCACCTTGTCTTCAAAAACGAGGTACAGCACTCCAATCACCACCACGGAGAATCCACCGAGTACACTGCGATTATAAGAAAGTGTTCATTGGCTATGTTTTTCGGCTCACCTACATTAAAGTGACATTTTCAACTTTATTAGCTGGCAGGAGTGTGAATACGCTCATTGTCACACATGAGATAAACCAGGTGGTTGTCAGAGCGCTATGCTTCTGGAGGAAGGGTACGCCAAGAAGTAGCGGGTAGAAGGAACCAGCGAAGAAAAGTATGGTGAGAACCTCACGATGCATGTAGCTAAGAGCCTAGGGGTAACTGCTCAGCACTACTGAAGTAAGACGCGAATCGGCCGACTTACCAAACATTCTATAATTGTTAGGTATGCTATGAAGCTTGAAACAAGAGACAGGACACCTTGGCTAGATTGAAGATGTCCAAGAAGAGCCTGTCGTCCCTTGACCAAACTCTCTTTTCGCGCCAAGACTTCTTCCCAGAAATATACTGGGAAGAAGGCGTATGCGTAGTACATCAAGGGCGAGCGAGATGCAATAAAGGAGGCGTACATGGCAGCCAGAACTGATGAGAACAAAAACGTACTGCCTAAAGATCGTTTAGGCCAAATAGTATCCTGCAGAACATGCAGATTAACTACTGTAGTGAGAGCAAATGCGGTCCAGCCAAGGTATCCGATCGTGATGAGGGCCCGTAAAAAGAGCCAATCGTATGTCTGAAGATACCTCAGACCTTCAAGGGCAATTTTGATCAATGCAGCTGTTTCTTCAATAGCTTCTTCAAAGCTCGCGCCATCAATCAAAGTCTGTATCGCCTGCAGTCTCTCATTAGGGGTCTGGCTCTCCGCACTCAGCGGTGTGTACGGTACGTAACGCAGCTGGGATGCCCTCTTAATGCGCTCCTTGACATTAAACATGGCAAGAATCTCGCGAGCATTGAGAAGTGAGGCTGCTGCCTTTTCCTTGATACTTGCATCAAGATAGGACAAAGGCAATTCTCCGACAGAATTGGCAGGAAATTCAACTCCTACCAGGTGGGCCATGAGCGCCGCCACATCTGCTTGTGATACGTCATGCCTCCTAATGTTATCGAGGTTCCAGTTGGATGAATAGTCATCATGACCAGGTGCAACAACGGAATTTGGGTACACCACCGGCTTTGCAACGCCTGATCCCCAGGCAATTAGAGGTGTCCGTGTATTATCCGGATGTCCATCGCCATGGCTACCCCAGTCACTCATTCCATGATCTGCCGTAAACACAAAAGCTGTTCTTTCATCTCCATAAAACTGGTTAATTAGCTCAGAGATTTCCTTCACGCCCTGGTCAACAATCTTAATGTTGTTTAGGTACTCCTTAGAATAGGGGCGATAAAAATGGCCTGTACTATCAATTCCTAGGAGATGTAGGAAGAAAACCACCTTGTCTTGTCTTAGGGCCGCATTAAGCGTCTTATTCTTAGCGGCTGATGCGAATAACTCTTTCACATGGTTAAAAACCCACAGATCTAATTGGATAGAATCTTGGGTAAAATCCTCGAAATCCGCATCATAGCAGTAAGCGTCGATTCGGCCAGGTGTAGCGCCTTGATCGAACATGGGTAGGATGTCAGGACTGCCCCAGCTCCACGTATGTCTACTCCGGTTAAAAACACTGTCAAAGTTGACTGGGTTTAGCTTCCAACCTGTCATGACGGCCGAAACATCCTCATAAAGGCCAGCAATCAGTGCAACGTGCCCTGGTCTCGATTCTGTAGGCACTCTTGTGTGAGAAACGCCAAAGGTACCATGCTGCAGAACTCGCGAACGCAAAAACTGTGCAAGATGGCGTGGTGTCAAGTCGTCGTCCGTCTTTGGATACGGCTCTGGGAAGGCCTGGAAGGCCTTGTCAGCACGCAACCCGTCGCCTGGTCAGTTCTAAATTAGCAAGGATGACTTGTGGCCTAATCCGCGACGATCATACCGACAAATAGCACCAGGCGATCGGCGGGAGACTTTGTTCCTGGTGGACGTTCTATAGGGATAAGAGGCATTCCTGTGACTATAGGACTGACAAAGTATATGTCAAAAATGGAGTAGATGTAGACAAGGTGAAAGACCATGGCTATTGCCAGGAAATGAAAGCGCGTAGCGCCAATAGCCATTTGGAACAAGTTCCCCGAAGGAAGACCGTCACACTCAACAAGTCAGGCCAATCGTTAGACGACGTGGAAAGAGACGGGTTCCCGCAGCAATTCCAGTATCTAATATCGCAGGGATTGCCACAAGATAGGCTTGGCTAAAGAATTGAGGCTAATAATGGTGGTGGTGTACCCATGTGCAGCTGACAAAAGGGGTCAACGGTGCCCAAGAAGTTCGCGTACGCGTGAAGTTTGGGGCTTGGTTACTCGCCGAGATTATGTCAGCGTCACAGACGAAGTGGGGCCTTCCCCCTTGCGTCCATGGTGGGGACGGACGGGGAGGCTGACAGATCGCCTCTTTTAGTTCCGGCTGGGCCGCCCCGCCCCACTCTCGTGGAACTTGACCTTCCTGGGAAGTAACTCGGCGACTATCCCGTTCGCCTCTTGAGGGGTTGTCAGAAGATCTTACTCCTATGCATTAGATGATTTATATACGTAAATACGACTAGGTTTCGAAGACGCATTTCCGAATAGAAAAGAGCGTCCTAGAAATAATAATGTTAAGAACACTCTAGTCGTCGAGGGACTGACGGTTGGGAATCCGGGTATTTGAATTCGTTGAATAAAGCAGTAATATTCGTCTCAATCTATCTGCTGTCTGCTGTATACTATGCGTCCAGTTCTCGACAAATCCGCCATTCTTGGGTTCGTGGCTCAGCGGAGGCTTAAATCTTGGTATATTTAGTATCCTACGAAGCACGTAATGAAAAGCAATCCCCCATGCGTAATGGCGCTCTGGTTTGTAAGTCCTGTTGTGTGTTAGAGCTAGGTCTGTCCAACTACAAATCTTCGGCTTCGGTGATCCTAATCCACATGTCGCGATGCGTGAATGTTACACTGGATGTTTCCGTCCATCCTGGCTTGGCTGGGTTCACCAACTGGAAGTCAAACTGCCGCAATAACTAGTTATCTAGCATTAGCATGCTTCCTAGTCCCCGCACCTTGGTCTTGGCTACCGACGATATGGACTGATAATGAGCAATCTACTCACCTCCCAGAATATCTTGTTCAGCTCCATCAGCGCAACCTGCTTGCCGACACACATCCAGCGGCCGGTACCGAAAACCAGCTCGACAGTCCTTTGCATCTCGTCCCCGTTCGGCTCGTCTAGGTACCTCTCGGGTCGGAATACATCAACGTCGCCGCCAAAAATTTCCTCATTACGCATCATACCGTAGTGGTTGTGACCGATGGCGGTACCCCCGGGCACCCGTATTCCGGCAATCGTGTCGCCACCCGGAGGTACAACTTTATAGTGGCCATATGTTACGGCCGGTCGCATGCGGAAGCCTTCCCAGATAATGGCCTATGCGGGAGCATCTGTGTAAGTGCAATGTGCTTTGCATGTAATGACGACGCCACTGCAAGGGGGCACCAGACATTATGGTGGAACCGGGGGTGTTTAAACAGCTAGACAAACCTGGAGATACGGCAAAGATTGCGCTTGCGCTAGAGTAATGGGTGTTGATACTTCGCCACTGGAGACGGCGTTCTTGATGTTAGTCTTAAGTCGCGCGTCTAGAAGTGGAAGTAGGCAAGTCAGTATAGTGTAGTGTATGGCCTTGCCTGATTCAAGGCTAGTTATCATTATTCCTCTGCATACTACCGCAGCGGTTTGTGACGATGCTACGGCTTAGGTTGAGGGGAGAACGTAGCTTCAAAACGTACTAAATTGGTAGGTTAGATGTCCTTTCCACTATAACGCATTCTCCGTTCAGGAACACTTACCAGACTCGAGGAGTTGCAATCAAATGCAACATGACAGAGCGGATCACAATGGCAGTCGTGTCCGACCCGGCAAAGATCTGAATTAGAGCTTCATCCTCAATTTCGTTCACAGTAAGCCCATGGCGCATGAAAGACCCAATCATGTCTCTGTCATCATTCTTGTTCTCGGCGAAGCGTTTCCGGATTTGTTCCCGTCCAAGTCTGGATTGTCGTGGGACGTCAGGTCAACTCATGGAGACGATGTAGACAAAGAAACTCTATGCTGTCACCTACCCAACAACTTTTCCAACTCCATGGCTGGCTGCAGGTCTCGGCTTAAATCGGCTATTGATAAACGACCATCGCACGAATGGATGTAGCCACGTAACGTCTGATATCAGAGCTCCTAGGGCTGCGAATTTACTTATCTCAGCGCCGTACCCATACAAGTCCTCGTCAGCTTCCACCCACCCAAACTCCTTGCCGTAAGCCAGTCTCGTAATAACATCGAGTGTGAAAAACCGACTAATATCCGCAAAGTCG
The DNA here is from genome assembly GCA_000814955.1 of Metarhizium guizhouense ARSEF 977. NCBI lineage: Eukaryota > Fungi > Ascomycota > Sordariomycetes > Hypocreales > Clavicipitaceae > Metarhizium > Metarhizium guizhouense. The sequence goes on along the minus strand of AZNH01000219.1, from coordinate 5,936 downwards.
ACCATGTTCTTGCCAACATGTTTCCCTCGCATCGCATCCACTAGTTTGGCAATTTGTCCATCAATAATAATTTCCAAATCTATGTCTCGTCCACTGTATCCGCCCGCTACCTTGGCCTTCATCTTGTCATGAGAGGCTGAGTCCAGAGTGTCCGCCAGGCTGGGCCGTTGATAGTCGATTCGGCCAGCGGCCCACCACATATCTCGCTGGTAGGTGCCTCGGGCGGCATTGACGTATTTCCAAATATTCGGATCCGTAGTCACTAGGTAATGCGGCCCTGTGCGGACGAGAGGTGAATTGTATTTTTTCAGCCCAAGGTGTACGGGACCCACGTCTCCAGCAAGTTGGTGATAGATGGACCAGAAGTGAGAGAATTTGCCTAAAAAAGGACCTGGAATGTGGCGAAGTTTATTCCACGTTATGACAGAAGATATGATGTACCAAGAGACTAAAATAACGGCAGCATAATTGAGAACGGCAGTTGTGTCTAGCTGTATTAACCTTAAGATAGCCATCTTGATGTAAAGTGTATTGGGACCTTGGCTGGATCGCGGGACAGCAGAAGACAGCTAAAAACTACAGGACGCGGACGGCATGTTTGCATTACAGGAATAACATATATAACAGTCCTTTCACCCTTTTCCAATTTTGGCTAGCCTCTACCATCTAACTTTTTATGCTGCATTTATTGGCCGAGACCTGGGGTGGTTGGTTGAAGGGCAAAGACGTCTGCATGCGTGAATGGTGTATGGTGTCGCGCCCTGGGCCGATATGGCATGGCACCTTGTTGCATGGTATAGCATGACCGGGTAATATAACCCTAGTCATGGGAAAATATCAGCACCGGTGATTAGCAAGGATACAGCGGCGGATCCAACTCGGCGATTTTCCAACATACTGCTCTGGAACGAATTGTAGCCTGCTTTTTGCGCTGTCGGTGCAACTGATTATTGCCGACGCCAGTGGCGATATGTCTGGGCTTGTTGCTTGGCCCTACCAATCCGCAGATACCAGACGCTCAACCGATTAGAAGGGGCTTGTTGATGCTGATGCAAATAGCTAGATATTAACAGCACCCTAAGCAGACATTAATGCTCGTTTGTTTAGCTAGATCACTAGACATGTATTAGGTCTATAGCTCTTGCTTCAACAAGTCAATATTACAGTATATTTTTTAGTCATGGAACCAATTCCCGTAGCCCGCCCCGTCTTTGTCTCTGTCCAGCAAATAGTTGCTGTAAACACCGCATGCTTTGGCTAGGCGACCTAGTCATCCGTATGTTTGAGAAAGACGTACTTTGACAATGATCAATACCGATAAGTTTGTAACCATTAAACAAATGATATTATTCGAGCATTACGCTCAAAATGAAATATCTGTTGAGCAAGCATGTGCCGGAGTCTTGTGTCCACTAAGACCCTGTGCCAACCCTGGGAGCAACGATATCAGTGCTGCCACGATCTTTGCTGGGATTAAATCTGGATTGTATACAACATGAAGAAGAAGTCCCCCGTCCCTTTGCTCACTGTAGTCGAACAACAGAGGAAACATGGTACCCTTTGGCCGCGCAGCCCTAGCGGCGCTCAGCTGAGCAACTTGCACATCTGGCCCTAGATCTAAGCGGGTTTCCAGCGCGTCTGACTGCCAGTTGTAAATGACCAGGACGTCGATGAAGCGATCATTAGTTGATACGAACTGGGACCGGATTCGAGCGTAGGGTGCTTGTTGCTCGACGGCATGATGCGTGGCCGAGGACACCAGATCGAGTAGAACATTGGCGCTCGCCAGGTCTGCAGAGGATAGTTCCAGTCGTATTGGGAGCCGGTCGACAAACAGACCCAACATGCCGGCTGTAGCTGGGTCGTCACGATTCGTATATGGAATGGCAAGAGCGACGTCCGAAATGCCGAAGATGGCTCGCAGAGCGAGAGCCGTAGCTGCGACGGCGAGGCGCTGCGAATAAGGCGCGTCTGCGCATTCATCAGGGTACGGGATGGAGACGTGCTGGCAAGCGCCGAGATTTGTAGCCGTCTCATTACAAGAATCAAGATGATCATGACGATGAACAGTTGGAAGTGTGCGAATCTGCCGCATGCTCCCAAGAGTTTTCCTCCAGAAGGCCATTTTTTCTTGCAGCTGCATCTGCGCTCGCGGCGTTTGTTGATGGGTATGAAGCCAACGAGCCCAGTCAGCATAGCCTATTTGCCGGGACCCAGGCTTCTGCTTTGATCCAGATGGTGTGATTGTAGCCCCGTCTTGTAATGTCTGGGCTTGTACACGCCGATAATGGTGGCTTAGGGACTCCAGCATTAGTGAAAGCGAAGCTCTATCAGTGATGATGTGATGGGTCATGATTGCAACCTCTACGACATTCCGCAAAGCATCTTTCTCTTTTTTGTTGTCACCCCTGTCCCAAATAACAACCCTTAATAGCTGGTGTCTGGCCAGATCGAACGGCGTGTCGGCCAAAGCTTGCATCTTGTTATCATTCCATTCGTCGCCAACAAAGTATCGCGCATCTGCGACGTTATCACTAGTTACACGGCAAGGACGGCCCTGCGAATCGATAGTATATCGAGACCGTAAGATGGGGTTATTTAGCTGTATAGCTGAAAAGGATTGAATAAGAGCCTGAATATTAATTGTGCCGTTAAGAACAAATTGGATGATGGTATTGAATGCTTGCTTGGTGTCTGATGCGTGGTGGGAGTAAAATAGCTCCTCTTCCATGTACGATAAGTGAGGCGAGTTGGATAATACGTTATCTGGAAGAGTATGCAGTCCTGACGAGGATAGATATGCAGAAAATGACTCCGTTTCAAGATCTCGGGCTATAGATGAAGAGAGTGTGTTATACTGGTCGATAGCGAGAGCTAGCTCCTCAAGGACGGTTGTTCGTAAGAGAAGCGCTACGGGGATGTGACGCCCAATCGAGGAAGCCAACTCTCGAGCGGCTCTGATGGCAAGAACAGAGTTTCCTCCTATCGTTAGAAAATCTTGGTCTTTCTGTATTGGAAAAAGGGGCTCTAGGTGGAGCAGTTCTTTCCAGATTTTGCTGATCATTTTCTCTGTCGCTGTTAGACTAGCCTCGTCTTTCTTCTTATAGTCATACGGCTGTATCAAACCGTCACTATTATTAGCCGACCACTTGGACACTGCGAGAGCCATAAGTGCCTTACGGTCTGCCTTAGAGTTTATCGTCCTAGGCAGCTCTGATAAGGTAATCATCTGCGAAGGCCACATGTAACTGGGCAGTATAGCGGTAATTTGGGCACGTAACGCCGCTAAATTAACGTTTTGTGGTGTCACGAAGCCAACGACGCGCTTGTCGTTTTTAGACCATTGCGTCGGGTCATCTTGGTTTCCATTTTTGGCATGAGCATCTACGACCATGATGACGGCGCTGTGGACACGAGTGTCCAGATCAGCCCCCAAGATGGCGTGCTCAATCTCCTCCAGCTCAACCCGGAATCCGCATATCTTAACTTGATTGTCTATGCGACCGATATAATTTAAATTCATCTCGTCGTCCCAGAATCCCAGATCGCCAGTGCGGTACATGAGTTTTTGGGCCTGAGATGAGGCGAATGGGTTTGGTAGGTGTTGCACGCTATGCCTGCCGTTATCTCTCCAGTATCCGCGGGTGATCTGCTCACCCGATATGTAGATCTCCCCTGTAACGCCCTGAGCGACTGGGCACTGTCGGTGATCTAGCACGTACACACTGACTCGTGGAAGCTCGCGACCAATCGTAATCTTGTGGCCGGGTATGTGACAAGGGCCTAGTGTTTAGGGGCTTAGAACAATATTCGTATTTAACTAATACTTTACTTTAATATTAAAAGTTCTTAGTTTTTTTTAAAGTTTTAAAAGTAAAAAACTTTTATTTAAAAATTATTTTATATTATTTTATAAAAAATATTTATAAAATTTTTAAGTTTAATTTTTTTTAATTAATTATTTTATTTATTTAATTAAATACTTAATATTATTTTTTATTTTTTAAAAGTTTATAATTTTTTTAATTTTATAATTTATTTTAATAAATATAATTTTATATAAAATTTAATTTAAATTAAATAATTTTTAATTATTAATATAAAAAAACTTAATAAATAATATATAAAATAAATTATAAATTTTTTAAATTTAAAATAATTTTAATTTAATAATAATAATAAAAATAACTTTTATAATTTTAAAAAGTTTTAATATTTTTTTATTTAACTTTTTTATTAATTTTTTAATTTTAATATTTTTAATATTTAATATAATAAAATTATTTATTTAATAATTAAATAAATTAATTTATTTTTTATTAATTTATTTTTTTATTTTATAATAATTTTTTTTAAATTATTTTTTTTTATTTTTATAAATTATTATTATTTAATATATATATAATTTATTTATAAAATTTTTAAATATAATTTTTAATTTATTTAAATTATTAATTAATAAATAATAATTATAATTAATATAAAATTATTATAAATAAATTTAATTATTAATAATAAATTTTTTAAATTTAATATTTTATAATTTATAAATATTTTAAAATAAAATTTTAATATTTAATTTATTTTTTTAATTTATTTATTTATTTATAAGTAAAATATTATATTTATATAACTCTTAATTTTTATAAATTTAAAAAAATTCTTTTAAAAATATATTATAAATTTTAAGTTTTTATTAAAAATAATATTTTTAAAAACTTTATATAACTTTTAATATTATTATATAAAAATTTATATAAAATTTTTTATTTTTTTTTATTTACTTTTAAGAGAATAAAATATATTATTTTTATAAAAAGATTAATTATAACTTAAATAAAGTTATATTTATTAAATATTAATAAATTAATAATAAAATTTATTATTATTAATTATTATAAAATATAATATAATTTTATTAATTATAATAACTTAAATAAAATATACTTAAAGTTCTTATTTTATTAGTATTTTAAGTAAATTTTAATATAATTTTATATTAAGTTTTAAAAGTTAAATTATTAAAAGCTTTTTATAATTAATTTTATTATTTTATTTATACTTATATAATTTATAATTTAAGTATTATATTTAAATTATATAACTTTAATTTATAAGCTTTTTAAAATTTATAAGTATTCTTTTTAATAAAATAATTCTTATTTTATTATAATATTTTTTAATAATTTTATAAGTACTTTAATATATTTAAAGTTTTTTTTATTTTATTTTAATACTTATTAAATAAATTTTTTATATTAATTTTAAATTATAAAATTATAAAAATAATTTTTTATTAATAATATTAATAAAAAGAGTAATATAAAGTATTTATTTTATAAAATTATTAAAATTAACTAGTTTTTATTTTCTTTTTTTTCTAGTTTATATTATAATAATTTAAAAAAAATATTTACTTTTTTATTCTTTTTTATTAAATAATAATTAATAATAAAAAAATAATTAATTAGTTTTTATATTTATTAAGCTTATTTTTTATTAAAAACTTTAATAATAATAAAATACTTTAAGTTTTAATAGTTTAAAAAGACTTTTATTTTATATTTTATATTTTTTAAATATTATTATTATTTTTTATAGTAATTTATAATTATAAATAGTTCTTTATTATATATTTTATAGTTAATTTCTACTAATAAGAGCTTTTTAAAGTAATAAATTATAAAATATATTTTTTTATTAAGCTTTTTTTATAATAATATAATACTTAAAGTAAAATCTAATATATTAGCTTTAATTATAGCTTATAAAGTTAAGTTAAATTAAATAAAAACTAGAATTATATAAAAAGTAATTTTTAATTACTTAAATACTTTTTATATTTTTAGTATTTATAATTATAATTTTTTATTTTTATATTTTATAATATTAGTTAATAAATAAGTAATTTTTAAGAAATTTTTAATAAATTACTT
>AZNH01000217.1:2246-15831 GCA_000814955.1 Metarhizium guizhouense ARSEF 977 | reverse complement strand
TTAATATTATTTTTTTATTATTATAAGTTATAATTAATTTTTTAATTATAATATTATTTATAAATAAATTATATATATTTAAAATTAAATTATAAAAAATATAACTTATTATATATAAAAATTAAATTATTAAGTTTATAATCTTTTATAATAATATATATAATTATAATAATTTTAATATTATAAATATTATAATTATATTTTTATTTTTTTTATTAAAATTAATTTAATTATAATTTAAAAATAAATTTATTATTAATAATATTTTATATATATTAAATTTCTTATTAAATTTTTTTATATTTATTATAATATAAGTATTATAAATTATAATTTTATTATAATTTATAATTAATAAAATTAATTATACTTTTTTATTTTTTTTTATTATAACAGAAAGCAGAGCAACACGAACTGTGGGGGTTTTAATTTCGCAGAGGGATTGACATGGACAGGTATACAAAGATTAAATAATCTATAGCGCTAGTACTCTTGCGAAGAAATAGTAATATCGGTTGGTTTAATGCCAAGGTAATGTACTACAAGATCGGCCAGAAGAGGATAATAGGTCTCTATGTGCTTATAGAAATTTTCTTTCTGCTGCGGGTATTCCAGAGTGTAAAGAATATTTCTGCTTTTCGCTATTACGGCAGATAGAGTGACGGGACCGGAGAGTAGATTGCGAGTTGTCATGGCGGGCGGATGGCTGAAGAAGAAAAGGAGTCAATAACATTAAAGAAAAGGTCGGTGCTTCCAAGATATCTAATATTGCTGCTGACTCAGGCTCGCAGCGACATATCAGGCCGGCGACCACTGCGGCGCGCTCACTCTTTTTGCTAAGTGCGCTGATTCCCCTACTAGCTAAGTAGGTAAGTATTTATTATATGTAAACTTTTTATATTTACTTACCTATATAAGTAAAGTATTTATAATAAAATATATTTACTTACTATAAAATATACAGTAATATATTATAATATAAAGCCTGATAGTCAGGTACCTATTAGGGCGTGAGCGCACCTGCCCGCCGAGCAATTCACACGATTTACGCGTCAACGCGTCACCCCACCAAATCTTCCGTCAACACAATTATCTTCAATCATCAACAATTCCAACAAAATGGCTCCAGAGACGCCGTGGCCTGAATCTAGCCCTCGTGAGCATGCAAGGATTCTAACGGCAGATAGCTTAGGTCTCGAAGCCCCAGCAATAGCTATCGAAAACAGCCCGTTACGGAGATGGGAAATCGGCAGCTTCAAGTATATCGCGGCTGCTGGAGAAGGCGACAGTCTGCAAATGCGCTTGCGATGGTTATGAGAGAATTCTCAGAGGTCTTCAGTATCGTCAATCTCTTGGTCTGAAGATTACTAGCCTTGAAGACTGGTGACAAGCCCTGAGCTGTGGGTTCCCCGTCAAGTGCGCATGGGAATTGTGCGTATGAATAAGTCCTTGTGATTATCTGAACTCTGATCAATCTAGTCAGTTATAACTAGAAATTATATAGACCTATGCTGACTATCCTCCAGATATGATTACAGCCACTCCATATCCATCAAGAGCGTGAAAAGAACAACAACATGACAGCCCACACAACATCTGGCAGCCAAACACTCTGAAGAAAGCGACATATTCCAAGGTCCATTGAACCTCGGGAGCGGCATTGTACGTCAACATACTGCGTTTCATCGCGACCGCATACAGCCAACTACACAGGTTCGCCCAGGTGCTTCTTAAGAAAAGGCAGGGCATTTTCCAACGCAGGCTTCACAGCCTCAGGCTTGTCATAAAGCATGTAGTGCGAGATGCCAGGGAGGACGACGATATGCTTGTCCCTGGACCCCGCACGGCCATATATCTCATGCGCATCGCGATAGGCGCCAAAGCTACCTGGTACATCTCCGATAATAGCCATGAATGGCCGCGACATGAGCACCTCAGCGTGGTTAAAGGCATCCCACGCGGGAGCCGCGCTATTAAACGACAAGAGACCGCTCGTAGCGCCATGGGGTGCCATTCCACGGCTCGTCTTGTAGTATTCGGTCGCTTCGACGACGTCAACATCCTTGGTCAGTTTCTTGGCGTCCTCGAGCGTGGGCGGCAGTAGGTTGATGACGTTGCGGCTGGCGCCTTGGGCCTCGAGAGTGCGCTGCTCTGCCATCTTCTCAAGCGAAGCAACAGGATCAAAGTTGGCAAATCCCTCCCGGGAGAGGCGGCCAAAGTTGACGGGGGTGATAGCCACACAGCATCTGAAGCGGTAGTCCGTCATGGTGGCGTTGAGAGCGTAGCCGCCGCCGCCGCAAATACCCAGCACGCCAATGCGCTGGGGGTCGACGTAGGGAAGAACTTGGATATAGTCGACGACGAAGCGGAAGTCGGATACGCGGAATTCTGGATTCTCCATGAAACGTGGCTCGCCGCCCGATGCGCCCTGGAAGGAGGCGTCAAAGGCAACGGCAATAAAACCGGCTTCCGCTAGGGCTTTGCTGTAGACATTGCCTGAGGTTTGTTCCTTGCAGGAGCCGATGGGGTGAGCGGACACAACAGCCGGGTACTTCTTTTTCTCGTCGAATTCGGGCGGGAAATAGACATCAGCAGCAGTCTCCCAGGCTATATTTGGGATGCTGACGGTTTTTATGGCTGCGGGCATTGTCGTTGTCGATGTTATGCAAGGTCAACATTTCTTGGGATGGGAGCAAACCGTGTAGCTCAGCACGCATTCTTATAGTCTTGCCAGTGCTTTCAAGACCACCCAAGGAGCGCGTAGCATACGTCTCCAGGTGTTCGATTCAGATGTTGGACGCGGAGCATGATACGGAGCAAAACCCGAGCAGGTTCGGGTGTGGGGCCGAAAGGGTTCCATGTTGGTATCCTCGACTCCAAGAGTCCAAGGTATTACGGAGTTAAAGAGCGAGAAGCCCGGTTGCCAATTCATGGCGTGCATGCCCGAGTCGCCACCATCCATGCTTGGACAAAGACGCAAAGCATTAACGCAGCCACGCAGAACGACAACCTGCAGTCTCCCGCTCAATTCAAAAAAGCAATCTCAACTACTATGTTCACTGAACTATCAATATGCAGTAAAGTCAATATTGGGCCCCACACAGCTTCTGAGCCGTCTTGCTGAACCAGGCCTCTTGATATCACCAAGATGTTGCGACGAGATGAATCGCTGGCATAGTCATACAAATCTCAAACAGAATTCAGGCTCGAGCCATATTCATTTGCCTTCTATTGTGAAGCCGTCAACAAGGCAACGATGAGCCAACTTGGATGTATCATCCAGTGGAGCGACTGCACAGGATGTGGAGATGCTATTGACATCAGCCCGAGCTGACGGCAGTCAGCTTCCCTTTGCCATCAGAGCAGTCAAAGTCACGTAAGCTCGCTTTTTACGGCGGTTAGTCATACCAGTGTGGTAAGCTCTCATTCTCGCAGCTCCATCTGATGCTTAGCTTCACCACCCCGCACGGCCAACTCCCTCCCAAGCCTCAACCATCTCGCGTAAACTAGCATACCGCTATTCCGCAGCAATATCAAATGGAATCATCGCGATTGAACAAACCAAAACATGTCTACAAAATCACCACGTCTACTCCACCAGACCCCATCCCCGCCGTCTACCCACCATCAGAACTAGATCAAACCGATGGGTTCATACATCTCAGCACGGCAGCTCAGGGACGCACACAACCAGTATGGAACGGGCAAAATAACCAGATTTCACTAACCCCTACTATAGGTCCCCAAGACTGCAGACATGTTTTTAGCCATGTGTTGCAGCTGTGGGTTGTAAAGATACAGCTCGACAAGCTCACCGAACACCGTATCCATTGGGAAGGCGACGGCTGCGTCCATTTATACGGAAATTTTGGCGCTCAGGACGTCGTTGCTGTGCAAAAGTGTGTTCGGCAGGGAGGATCGTGGTCTGACTGCTTGCAGGACGCAACATGGCTTATCTGAGGAATTGTAGCGTCTACGCTTAAAAGACGTCGCATGGTAGAGAATCTAACAATAGTACACAGCTAGTACTATTCATCGCGATCCAAAGCCCCACCGTCTCGTTTTCCCGTCGCATTCCGGGGTTTCGTTGGACATGGTGATGTCTGCGTGGGCCGGACATGATGCAGGACTCGGCTACCCGACTAGGCAGTCGCAAGGCTCGACATGTCCATCTAGCTCAATGTCATGGCTTGCATCTTGACAACTTTGGTAGCCGTTCAAGCCTGTTGGTCATGCCGACGGGTCGCACGGTGTTAGCTGTGGCTGGCGCCGCCGACTCATCTGGCCAATTGACTTCGGAAAATTGAAGCCTCTATAGTAGGAGAGAGTGCATATCACCCGACTATTGCTCGCCGACCTGACCTGACCTGACTATTATAGTTGACTTAACTTAACTATTATTATAAAGCTCTTATTATTATTTAATTAGTTTAAAATTAAATTATAAATAAGCTTTTTTTTATAATATTATTAATTAATAAAAATATAAATAAAAAAAAATTTTATATTAATATATAATTAAATTTTTATTTTATTTTATTTAAATTTTATTTTTAATTTATTTAATATTAATTAATAAAATAGTCGTAAACGGTCTTATAAAGATCTTACCAGGCCAGAAATTTAAGTACTTTATTAAATAATTTATACTTGTTAATATTAGAAGTATTCTTAAAATATATAAAGAATTTAATAGTAATTAATTTAAATATTTTCTTACTCTTTTATTTTAATTTATTATTTAAAAATATTTAACTTAAAGGGGTATATTAAAGTTAAGTTGCTTATTTAAGGTAATAGTTATTATTATACTACTGCTTACTAAATAGTAATATTATAATAATTATTTAATTTTATATTATTTTACTTTTTATATAAGAAATTAAAAGTCTTTTATTCTGTTTAAGCTGTCCTATACAATTATGTGTGTAACACCTTTAGTTTACGATGTTTAAACAAAACGCAAGCGCTGTTAAGGCATTATTATAAAGGCTAGTAACAGGCTTACTTTTGCTAGAAGTATACTTTAAAACAGTAAATTAACTATATTAAAGAAACATAAAACTAGGAGCTTTTAAAGGACTAGCCAGCTAAGTATATCCTAACTTTAAGGGGTTATAATAATACCTTTATTTAGTAGTATTATTAAGATTATATTAGCCGAGTATAAATTACTAATATTTACCTAGTATAGTAGTTAATTACCTAGTATTTTTGCTAATACTATTATTAGTAAATAAGAAATCTTTACCCTATATTTTACTAAATAATATAAGTAATATATTACTAATATAAATCGCTTAATATTATATTATTATAATATAGTAAATTATATATTATATTATTATAATATTAGAAAATACGTATTATATTGTATGTATTACCGTATATTGTTTTATTGTCATATTATTTACCACACTGAAAGTAATAAATCAGGGGAAGGTGAATCGAATGTTGTTCCGACCTAGTACGAAGGGCTGCAGGTTAGGTCGGCTGCATGAGCCGCCGGTACGGACACGGAGTACTCTTGCCCACCCCCACTTTAATTGGATTTCGCCTCGCCTCACCCACTAAAGTGGGCGCTGGAAACCCAAATGAACAGATCACCCGAATGAACAGAATTCTCAAATTTTGACTTCACAACCCGGCATTTACCATGAAAGTAACGGATCTGGCCAATTCACCCCTGGAGGCGCGCTTACAGGCCGCTGTAGAGTACCTGGAGAATTATTCGGATTCCAAGGTTGCCAAGGTGGCCCGAGAATTTGACGTACCCCGACTACGGCTGGCACGAAGTCTGCAGGCCGCGGACTTAGAAATGGGAATTCTGCATTCCACACAAAACTTACTGCGGCCGAGGAGAAGGCATTGTGTAGATACATCGATCGGCTAGACAATATTAACCTGGCGGTGCGGAAGGAGTTCATCCAGGACACTGCCGATTGCATCTGGAAGGCGAGAGCCTCCAAGAATAACAGGAACCTGCCCCAGGTTGGTTCGAAATGGGTTGGCCGCTTTATCAAGCGCGTGTTGCCGTCAAAAGTTCTGGATGCCAATCGCCAGGCCTCGGAAAACGTCGAGATACTCAACGAATACTTCCAGAAGCTTAAAGCTGTTATCGAAGCCAATGGTATCGTGCCGGAGGATATCTGGAATATGGACGAGACGGGGTTCCAAATTGGAGTTGGTAAAGACCAGCTGGTCGTCACGAGGAGTCGGCAAGCCCAATACTTTGGTTTACCGGTCAATCGGGAGTCCGCGACCGCAATTGAAGCTGTTTCGGGGGCAAGTGTAACGGGCTGAGCCCGATGTGGCTCGGTTTACACTCACGCCTTCGGCCCCGGCCTGCCGGCCGGGATCCGCCCATAAGCGAAATTAGTCACGTGTTGAGCTCCTCGAGCTCTCCTTTTCTTATCTTGTTTTCTCTTTCTTCTTTAGCGTTTAGATACTCGTCGTAGTCGCCTAACTAGTTGTCAATATACTCAGCTTGGACCGTCACAGCAAGGTTGTTCCCCTCTTCCTGATTCTATCTGGGCAAATGTACATGAGCCAGTGGTACCAGGTCAAGGAGCTAGAAGGTGATACAGTTATTGGAACGTCGCCTACTGGATACTCCAATGACCGTCGCAGTCTAAACTGGCTCAAACACTTCGGCCATCACTCCGTGGCAGGGACAGTTTGATCGAAAAGACTACTGTTGATGGATGGGTATAGCTCGCATATAATAAATGAGTTCGTGTAATACTGTGATGATCACGATATAATTCCGTTTGGCTATCCACCTCATTCCACGCATCTCGTCCAACCGTTGGACGTTGTTGTCTTTCAACCATATAAGCATTACCACGCCAAGGCCTTAGATATCATAGTACGAGATCGAGTTACTAGTATTACAAAGCTTGAATTCCTGGGTTTAATTCAGAGACGACTATAAGAACGGCTTTTCGAGAGACAGGCATCATTTCGCTCAACTCACTCAAGGCCCTGGACAAAGTCGCCAACCGTCGACATCTCACGCCTCCTGTCACACAGCACAATTGTACGGGACAGCTTGGACAAAATAGAAGACTCTTGATTTCCTACTTAAAGAGTAGAATAGTACAAAACTAAATACTTTTTATAATACTGTTGCCTGCCAGGCAGCAGTATAGCAATAGCTGTTGTCTTGAATGAGTGACTTGACCTTGACACCTGCAGATAACTCAGCCACTATGGCCGCTTTTTGAACCGGGGAAAATTCACAATGTTTAGGCCGGTTACTGATACTTCTCTGTCAAAGGCACATTTTTCAGGCATTGCGTTGCGAAGATATCTGTAATTGAAGGTAGTGGTTGTATTGAAGGTCTGGTGGTTTTGTTCGCAAACCAAACCTTTAAAGAATATGGATCTATCTAGAGAGAAACGAAAATGTATAATGCCCATGTAGTCCGTAGTTCGCTCCAGGCAGCCGCGAACCTTGTGTGGCGCCACGTTCAGCCGCTGAAATGGGTCAGTAACACCTTGAATGAGCGACTTGATTTGACACGCTTTCTATATTTGTGGTGGTGCTTGACCGTCGCTTTTGGCAGTTGTAGGCTTGTTATTGCTGCATTTAGCTTTGTGATCCTCAGCTGAGCAACCGATTTGAACGCAATGAGGGATAAAGACAGGTGAGATATTCTTATAGCCCTCAGGGCACTTATTAAGCTCGCCGGGAAAGACTTCAAAAGGCTTAGAGCAATCACATGTATTCTGCCCATCCTGAGCTTGTATCGTATTTGCACGCTTCTCCGCCGCAGTTGAAGGCTTTGCATCTTGGGGCTTGGCGTCGCATTTAGCTTTGTGATCCTCAGCTGAGCAACCGATTTGAACGCAATGAGGGATAAAGACGGGTGAGATGTTCTTGTAGCCCTCAGGGCACTTGTCAAGCTCGCCGGGAAAGACTTCAAAAGGCTTAGAGCAATCACATGTATTCTGCCCATCCTGAGCTTGTATCGTATTTGCACGCTTCTCCGCCGCAGTTGAAGGCTTTGCATCTTGGGGCTTGGCGTCGCATTTAGCTTTGTGATCCTCAGCTGAGCAACCGATTTGAACGCAATGAGGGATAAAGACGGGTGAGATGTTCTTGTAGCCCTCAGGGCACTTGTCAAGCTCGCCGGGAAAGACTTCAAAAGGCTTAGAGCAATCACATGTATTCTGCCCATCCTGAGCTTGTATCGTATTTGCACGCTTCTCCGCCGCAGTTGAAGGCTTTGCATCTTGGGGCTTGGCGTCGCATTTAGCTTTGTGATCCTCAGCTGAGCAACCGATTTGAATGCAATGAGGGATAAAAACAGGTGAGATGTTCTTGTAGCCCTCAGGGCACTTATTAAGCTCGCCAGGAAAGACTTCAAAAGGCTTAGAGCAATCACATGCATTCTGCCCATCCCGATCTTGTATCGAGTTTTGCGCTGGTACAGGGCTTGCAGACCCTAGCGCCGCGGCGAGAAAGAGGATGGCGACCTTCATTTTAGAGATGAAATGGTAAGAATGTGGAGTAATATTCAGTAAAGTTGATTTAAAGTATGAGTGTTATGGATTTAAAGTCTAGCTTTGTCGGGCAGTCAAGCTGTTTAAATACTTGGGGTGAGGGCAAGTAGACTACAGCCGCAAGTCTCGTCGCCTGTTCTACCCGAATTCTGACTCGTTCTCAAGCAAGTATCTTCCCTTAGCAGCATTAATTTCACTAATTAGTTTAGTATGGAGCAGTAGAGACTTGCATTGCCGGTACAATAATACGCCAAACAGGTGATTTTAGGCATAACAGAATCAGGCACGCCTGTGAGTCTGAGACCACGGCAGTTGTTGAGGCAGGGCTGGATGTGGATGCAGATACAATACGTGAATTACTTGGGGCCCTGTCAAATTTTACTACGGGAGCAAAAATTGACCCACTAACTACTATATCTAGCCACGCACCCCCCCCGAGTCATCATGTATTGTATCCAAGGATCTGCCCATATGGTCTCAGAAGTTGTGCCTCGGATTGAAACCATGGAAGCAGATAATCCATAAAGTGGACTTCGTCATAGACTTACTCATGGTTTCAATCCGAAGTCCACGTTATGGATTATCTGCTTCGATGCATTGCACTCCATAGCCTTGAAACTTACTGATTCTTGGCCGAGCTACGGAGGGATTCTTGGCTAATATATTCTTAGGCATGAAATTTGTACTATGAAGTATCTAGCCATTTCGCTATAACAAGATATTAAATACACTACTTGTTACTCCGTAGTTTGCCGTGCATCCGATGCATCGCACAGGCTTACACCACATGATGCGATGTTGTGGTCTAGCCTGCTTAAATTCAAAGATCAATGCATTGCTGCCGTCTGGACTCATGACACACTGCTGCTACGTCAGCCCATCAAGTGTGCTAGATTTTATGCCGAAGGGCGGCATGAAGAACAGAGCTCACATTGACATTTCCTCGGGCTTGTGTATGCCGAGGTGCCCGAGTCGCAATAACTAGGTAGCTAGATACGAGGCTAAAGTATCGCACCTATTA
Source organism: Metarhizium guizhouense ARSEF 977 (assembly GCA_000814955.1). NCBI lineage: Eukaryota > Fungi > Ascomycota > Sordariomycetes > Hypocreales > Clavicipitaceae > Metarhizium > Metarhizium guizhouense. The sequence goes on along the minus strand of AZNH01000217.1, from coordinate 6,302 downwards.
CCGGGGCACTAATATAGCGAGGCTACAGTCTAAATCTCGTCTGATCCTGGCGCCAGCCCTCAGTGGTATAAGCGTAGACATGAAAAAAAGATGAGACGTACTACTCCGTAAGTATTCGCCGGTTTGTTTCACTCAAGAGCTACAAGAACCTAAAAGAGTTGATTTAGAGATTAAACGGATCGTCACAAGAGTCGTCTACACGTCTACGACTCACTAAGTGATGCTAGATGTACTTAAGGGCCCTGGGCGAGTCATGTTTCTTAGAACGATAAATTAGTATAAACTTTAGGCGTGTGTCTTATATGTGTTCCTATTCGCTCCTCTAATCCATTTCATGTGCATCCCAAGTAACCTCTGCCTCTATCACCATCCCTATCCTAGTATCTCTTATTAAAATACTACGCCACCCCTTACACGGGTAGAGAAGTTGGCTGCAAGGGGTAGAATCATGCGAAGGCTGGGCCGGAGTCCGTGGGTCAAGCAGTTATTAGAACCATTCCATTTGTTACTATGTGTGTATCTAGCTGAGCTGTGGAGCAACTTTCTGATATTTCTATGCAGAATTATGGTCTGTCTTGTAGGGATTCTAGGTAGCATCTATCGTTTACGTGACCCTGATACTTGTACTGCTGCCATCGCATTAACATAATGTTCACGTGGATGTAAACGAGAGCAATCAACGACTCTTCCGTAGGCGTAAGCGGGGGCATTACAGGGTGCATCGCACCTCTGCTAGGCTGGCTCTGGGGTGGAGTGCACCTCAGTGGGGTGATGCTCTGCGACTTATGAATTGTAATGGCATAGCATACGATCTGGGGAAACTAAGTACAAGTGCAGAGCGTGACTCCAACAAGGAAGTCCCTGTCTCCTGGCAGAATCGGGACGATCTTCCTACCATCCGCGGTGGTCAGGAATGCCGGTCCGGTATATTTATCAAATTCCATTATGATTACACACGGTTGGTCTCGGATATGGTCAGCCCCAGGTGCCCAGCCAATGTCGTACACTGTGCTGTGCCACGAGCGCCGTTGCAGAGGCCAACTTGTTGCCGGAGGTTGCACGTCAGCATCAGACAGGCACCAATGCATACGGGGACCTGTTCGCAAGGTTGCCCGCCTTGTCGTCTGGGGCAACCGCCGCGCCGGGGCCGACGTTCGTAGCGATGACCTGGATGGCTGGTCGGCTAAGGCGGTCAAGGTGGCAGTGGTTATATTCGTTTACCCGGTCCTTCATGGCGTACACGCGTAAGGCATCGGCGAACCTGGCGTCCTCTTAATCGTCTAGCTTTGCCTGCACACGGCCGGAGAGAAGTTTCCAGGAATCGTGGGACAGTTAGAGCAGCCGCAGTTCCCCGAGAGCCTTGGGAAAGGCCGCCTGGTCATCGCCGCAGTCTCGATCCTGGCCCTCAAGTACCAAAATTTCAAATATCTCATACTTAACCTTGTCTCTGATAGAAGGGGAATATCATAAGGCTATAATTGTAACTCATCCGGGTATTCTGATCATTCCATAGTTATTGCCTAGCGGACGTTTCATGCTGGGTTTAAGGAATACCCTGCAAGCATAGGTGTTGGTGTTATGTCATTGTGCCCGTCTCAGCCAAGAAAGGCTTACTCGCGCAATGAGCATCTGAGGGGGCCGAGGAATTTTACAGTGGAGCCAAAGAGAAGCAAATAATTTATGCTTATTGAACCCTGAGGAATATACGGCAATTCCGGCCAACTCCCGTTCCCGAGCCAGCTTAATTGTCGTGCTCCCCTGAAAATTAGCCCCTGCGGTTCATCATGGTTCCTAGTCTCCTGCCGCCTTTAAATCTACCCAAGAGACTTCCACTTCAACTACGACTGTTTATCCGATACCATTGAAGCATATCGTTTTAAGCGTGAGTCTTCTGACAGTGTCAGAGGAGCGGATATATGCGACTCAAGCGCCGCAAGGTTGTCGAAGGAGATCGGACGATCCTGAACTCTGCTAGCGGCTGTGGTCGTATGTGCTAGACAGGGCAGTATACCATGGCTATAAATCCTTGTCTCTATAGGTTTGCGGTGGCACTCCTCGGCATCAATCTAACACGTTGCGACGCGCCCCTGTGGAAACATGGCGATATGGATAACTACCAGATCATCGATTCTTCCTGGCCGGCGGTCAGCACCGCAGGGGGGTTAACTCTAGGGTCCTTGCAAGAGGTCAAGGGGTCTCGGTAATCAATACGGAAAATCGTGCACCCCAGCAGCATTTAATTGCAGTTTTGATTGGTTCGAACATGGTGTAGGTATATTGTGTGGAAACCAATACCGAGTTGCCCCTGACATTTATACTTGGGCTTGATATAGTTCGTCTGTTAGAGGCCATAGTGAGAGAGATAGCCAATACGTGCATCCTTATAAGCTGGATATCGGGGATGTTCGGCCAAGGACCGCTATTGCTGGGGTCCTTTTTGCTCCCTGTACGGTGGGATATAGTACTCCAACTGCAAGAGGGCCAGCCCCGCAATCCACACAGACGCACACACACACCGACACTCTCATCGTAACGCCCTGACTTTTGCAATGCCGCCGCGCCGCCGAATTGAGGCTTTTTGAGAAGTTATCGAGATAAGAAGAAATAAAAGCTATTTTAATAATTAGATTTATATGTTTTTAAATAAAGTACTAGTAGTTAATTATAATAATATAATCTTATTTTATACTTTTAAAAGATAATTATTTAATTAAAATTTAACTACTTTAATTTTAAGTTATTAAAAGCTTTAATTTTTATATAAAAATATCTATAATATATATTATAAAAGTATATTAATTTAAGATATTCTAATTAATATTAATTTTTAGCTTTAATTAAGAAGTAATATACTTATTAGTAAATAAACTTTATATAATTAACTTAAATAATAGGGCTTAAATAATTAGTATAAAGCTTTAAAAGTCTTTAAAAACTTAATTAATTAAGTTAAATATTATTTTTTTAACTTTAGCTTCTTTAATCTCTTAATTCTTTATAATTTATAATAAGAGAGCTATTTTAAAGTAAATTAAGAGATAATATAGTAAATCTAGTATTATTATAATATAAAGTAATAATATTAAATGCTTAAAGAAAAAGAAGAAACCTTTAATTATATAATATAATCTTTATATTAAGACTTTTAGTAAAGTATAGCTATTCTTAGTTTTAATAAAGGACTTCTTTATTAATATATATTACGACCTAGTTACAAGCTACAATATAAGTCGTAAGTTAAGCCGGTTATATAAGCTATTAAATAGCTTAAATATAGTAAATAATAAATTAATAATTAAAATAAGTTATTAATAAGAAGAGTTTACTAGTTATTTAATAAACTTTAAATAAATTAATAATATATATATAATTATAATTTATTAAAATGTTAATAAATAAAAAGTAAATATTATAATATATAAAAACTTTTAAATTTACTTTATAAATAAACTTTAGTTTTTTAGCTTTTAATATAAATTATTATATTAAATAAACTTTATTTATAACTTTTTAACTTTAATTATTTAATTATAATTTATAATTTATTATTAATATAATACTTAACTATTTAAATTAATTATTTTAATAATTTTATTAATATAAATTATAATTAGTTTATTTCTTAAAAATATTAGTTATTATATATTAAAAGCTTTTATTTAAATTATTATTATATTACTTTAAGTAATATTTAATAATTATTAAAATAATACTTATAATATTTATTTTATTTAAAATAATTATATTTTTAATATCTTAAAATTTTAAACTTTAAAACTTTATAAATAAACTTATATAATTATATTAATAAGTTAAGTAATTTAATTTTAAATATTAAATACTTATATTAAAATAAAAAAATTTAAGAGAAATTATTAAGCTTAAAATATTAAAATTTTATAATAATAATTTAAAAATACTTTAAAAGTATAACAGCTAAGGTTCCTAAAAGATAAACTAGTTATAATTTATATTAGTAGAGCTACTAGAGTAGTTAATTTAAGTAGTTAAGTATTATATTAATAATAAGTTATAAATTATAATTAAGTAATTAAA
>AZNH01000216.1:0-16604 GCA_000814955.1 Metarhizium guizhouense ARSEF 977 | reverse complement strand
ATATTTATTATAAATACTAATATTAAATTACTTTTATTTTATTCTTATATAATTAATTTGCTTTTTTAAATACTAGTAATATCTCTGTTAAAGGTCCCACGTGATCACGCGCGGGTAAGTAGCCTCGCGTGTAAATAAAAAGCCATTTGTATATTCTTCTTCCTCTAGCCTTTTACTTAGACTTTACAAGATTATTAATATAGAGCATAATTGAATAAAAATCTCCTCTTTGCCCTAGCCTCTCCACAGTTTCAGACCGTTGTAACGTCTGGTGTTGTTGACCGTGAATATCTCGCCGTCGAGAGGTCCGTCGGGGGAATATGCCCGATGTGCCGGCCGTTGTCGGAGATCTTAAAGGGAGGGGCGCATATTTTTATCAGCCGCCCTCATGTCCTGTCAGTGGTGGGCTACTATGAGACCTCGTCAATCTTTGTTTACCTTCATACCACTGTACCGGGGTTGGGTTCTATTCCACGCCAAGGTAGGCACACTATCTCTTTGAAGGTCGAGCACCTTGCGGGGGCCCCGCCGCCCCACGGATCGTGATGTAGCTGCTTATACCTGATAGGGTTATTAGTATAACTAATATTACTTAAATTATAAGTAAGTCAAAGTACTATTTAATTATTGTTATCCGATTGGTTACTGACCCCTGGGCTTGGCATCCCACAATGTGCTCGACCTTCAAAGAGTTTTCAATGTTGTCTGTGACATCTGTAGGTGTCTAGGTATACTCATAGCCTCTGAATATCACCTTTCTCACTCAAGAGTTTCGCTCCATGTCCCTTTCCAACAGCCAAAGTCTGTCTGCCCCAGAATCAAACGCATGTTACACTCTTGACATGAGACCCAAGTGCGGTGTTGAAGGGCCCCTCGCCCGTTGACAGCCCGCAATTATTCCATTGCTTCACAGTTGTGCCCTCGACCTAGTTGAGGCCTTGAGCTTCCAGGCTCGCTTGCTCACCGCTGCTTGATGTAAACAAGGGTCATCCGCCCTTTGAGACCTTGGCAAAACCAAGGAACTCTAATATGAAAGCATGTTATTACCTGAATACGATTTGCTCCAAGCCCTTACACCTACGCCCTCGTCACATAGGGTTCTATACGGGGCGATTCTCACCCATGTAGGGATTCTAGGCGGTTACTAGATGTACATCCTTGTTGTAGGCTTACTAAAGAAAATTTGCTCGTTGTATTGTAATGCTATTGCACGTATTTGACATTCATCTCCGGTTGTATGTATGCAGCGCCGAGGAGGAGTGGATATAGGCTAGGTTTATCCCGAGGTTCTATGCCCTCGTTGCGCTGATTAGCCATCTTCTGCAGAGTAGCAATATCCCATAAATTGATGTATCAGAACTGGCTATATATGCTCCAATAACGCATGACAATAAGCGTGTAATGCAACTAGACCCCTGAATGTATAGTCAAGTGCGACAAAGCAACGAGGGTTATTTTGAAAAGTGCGCAGGGATAATAAAGCCCTCGAATTTTTATTTCAGTCTCTTATTAAATAAGTCGTTATAATATATAGTATTGCTCGCTTATTATTATACTTATACGTGACCTGACGGGGTAGCTGTTAGCAGGGGGTAATACTATTTGTGATTTGTACATTTTGGGTTGTAAGGGGTTAAGAGAAATTACAGAGACTATAATAGAGACTTGAACCTATTAAAAAAATTATAAAAATTTTAGGTACCTAAAGGTTCACTCTCTTACCATAAAATCGTGCCTATCATATTAGTTATTAGCCCCCCCTGCCAGGTCACGCATGGAGAATAATTTCAGGGGTGGACTGTACTCGTCTTGCATGACCATTTAGGCCTCTTCTTTTTTGTTAACTTAATAAACATTGTTTATTTTCTCATCAGGTCACTCGTGGCCATGGATTAGAAGTCATGGATTGTCTCCAACTTTTGGTTCGACATCCTTGTACGGCGTCACTTCCTGCCTCCGAGTGGCTGGCGATATCTCTCCATATAGGTGGCAAAAGTGGGTTGGCCAGGAATATATATTATAAACATACGATTAGTTCGATTAGTTTCTATCGTGATGCCAAGACTCTCTCCAACAGAGTCACTTGCCATGACTAAGGCGGTAGGAATTGATTCATGCATGGAAGTCTTGGCTAAGTAGCCGGGTCGGTCAAAACACCGTAGATGGGGAAAGTGGGCAACGAATGCTCTCAGGCAAAGGACCCTGGAAAACAGTCCATGCTATCTTGCGGCGGAATTCTCTTCATGAAGCAATATGGCGCGGAAGCATTTTACGCTTTGCACGCATGTTGAGCGAGCAGGGAAAAAGATATAAAAGTCCACGACATACCACATACCGTATTGCTTCAGCCTCCATCACGGATACATTCTGCTTTCCATTACTCGTCTTTTACCACAGATCTCTCTACGGTATTTCTTAACTCAAACGATAGCGATCATCTTTACGCCTCTATCAATATGCAGCTTTCACTTGTATTGGCTCTCCTCCCATGCCTTTCTCTTGCTGGGCCACTGGGAGCACGACAGGATGCCCCCAAGAAGCCGTTCAAGCTGCGCGGCAATGACTATGAAAATTGTGGCGGGCCTTGGGGAACCGAATTATCGAACAAGTCTGAAGCCTGCGTTGGCACGCTCAAGTACTGCCACGAGCAGTTCTTCAAGCTGCACAATGAGAATTTTAGCAGCGAGGAGGAGTGCCTTCAATCTCGGGATCCAGCTCCGGATCCCTCCAAAAAGCTGTGGCAGCAGCCCGGCGACTACTATACACATTGTTTCGCAATTTTACGTCATGGCCCACGGCCAACGTCCGAAGGCTGCGTGGGCACGCTCAAGTACTGCAAGGATAAGCTCTTCCAGCGGCATGACGAGAAGTTTAGCAGCGCGAAGGAGTGCCTTGAATCCCGAAACCCACCACCCTCGTCAGTCAGGCCAGCTGAGCTTGACGCGCTTCTTTGCTCCCCCGAGGCATCCGCGACGCCTTGTGTCTGTGCCAACACAGCTTAAGGCCGCACAGCGAAACGAAACTAGCGACTACATCACATACAAAGGCAGATTTGAGATGGAGATTAACGAGTGGACAGGTCTGGTAGTGTAAGGTGTCAATGGAGTGTACTGGACCGGTGCGCGTCACACAGAGCCGGGTCATCATGTCAATGTCGCTGGGGAAACGCCTGTGCTTAACCTCCCCGGAGAGCGTGAAGGATAGAGGCAGGCTATAGATTCTGAATAAAATTGGTTGTATCCCACCAGTAACTCATCGGGAAGCACTTGACAGTTTTAAGGTGACGTGGCAGATATATCGATTCGAGGAGTGTGACAATAACTAAAGGCTTGGAGCAACATGACTTAATTCATTAAATTAGTCTTTAGCATTAAAGGTCCTTAGTTTTCCTTAAGGTCTTATTAACTAAAAGGGTCCTTAAATACAAGAAGTCGGTGAGGGACTTGGCCCTAGGGCTCGTGACCGTAGCCCTCTTGTAACCGGCCATTTCCGTGTGACAAGAGATTCTATACGACTACGCACGGCTGCAGGCGTATCCAAGTACTGGCGGCTCTTGGGTGTTCAAAAAACCATCGCTGCGCGTCTGATTTCCCGTTGTAGAGAGGAACTTGACCCCTGCCTTGATTTAGTTGCAACAGACTCAGTGAGTATGAGTTAAACTAGGTGCGGTGGAAGCATAACAAACTACCCTGTTGCATAGCCACATGCATGGCTTCCATCAGGGACCTAGAGCAAAGACACTCACCGACTGCTTGTATCTAAAGAAGACTTTGGTCAACTGGGCCTTGGGGAAAACCAAGAACCTTTAATACCAAAGACTGTTATTAGATGAATTGAGTCATTGCTCCAAGCCTTTAGCCCTTGTCACATGGGCAGTGATGTAGACCAAAATACTAGTTGTGATAGTGCTGCGGGCAGCTTTTCGAAAGATGCCACTTTTTTTATGTAGAAACTCAAGAGTCGCTCCTTCATTGTAAGATATTTAAACAACTGCGCCTGTGACACAGGCTGGGCCAGCTTGCCGGATGTTGTATGTAGGTGGCTGAGAAGGGTCGATCGAAATTACAGAATATTCGTAACACCGTATTGGCAGCACAGTGGCTCAGCGGGGCTTGGGTCCTTGCAAGCTCATTTAAAGATAGATTCAAATATATAAGAGCCAACACAAAGAATTTCATTCAACAAGCAGCTGCCTTTGTGTTGACCACATAAATGGCAAACAGAATGAGCAAGCTCCCGGCGAGGCAGAGACTTGCGCATTCAAGTTGCCCAGTAGCAACTGAAGCGATATCAATCTAAATACACAGACATGATCCAATTCCAGTGCTAACAGTCCGGCCTAGGAGAACAGAGTCCACGCACACCGGGTATAGCCCGCGATACTAAGGACCAACGTATACCTCGACAGTGTTGCCACTGAAAGTTTGGTCTGCAATGTTGAGCAGAGCAGCGCAGTTTCTAGCAAAGTTGTTATGAACTGTAATTGTAATATCACCTTGAGCGGTGATTTTGACCCTCTCAGCGTTGAGGTTGGCGCTTCCTCCATCAGCAGTGGCCTTGGTGTTGTGTCGAATGCTCCCATGGACCGAGTGCAGCTCCGAGTGGGCAAGATTGGCCACAACCCCATAGCTGACCGGGCCTAAATCGCAGCCGTTTCTTTTAAACTGTCCATCAACCTTGACATAGCAACGCGCAGAGCAAGCGCGTGCTGTTAGCTGTCCTGCCGGTACCAGACCGGAAGCAACTTCGCTGGCGTCATCGGGAATGGCGAGTGCAGAAGTGCCGGAAGCGAAATTGTAGGCGAGCAAGACTGCTAGAGCCGTTTGTGGGAGGTTGAACATCATATTGGCCTGCTGAATGATGTAAGTTAGTTTTCAACAATGTTAGAAATGCCAAGCAACGTCAAATATAGCAAGTGCACGCGTAGTGTGATAGTGCCGGATTGGCGCTGTAATCATTACATGTGGTGAAATGTGGAAGAAGAGGAAAAACGTTGGAAACGCACCGAGAGCGTATTGAATACCTGCGGAATAGGTAAACCAGGTTTAATTCGTGCTCTTTATTTCAGAGTCGTGGAATGGATTGTAGTTGTGTGCAAAGAATGGAAAATGAAGTGACTCGATGGTATGTCTCGCAATATATAATATGTCTTCTCTAGTAAGATGGAGGTTCCCACTTGCCTGTGAAGCTGATGCCACACGGGAATAGTCTAAAGTCTGACACGACTTTGCATACGATACCTCTACCAGACTCCAATTTTGGACCAAGATGTCTTGGATATCGGATATCAAAATACCCATGCAGTTTCATCACTGGCCGGTAGCATTTCATCTATATCCCACCTATCATCCGTGTCGTGCGCGCTGCAGTCGTGTGAGATTTTAGTAAGGCGTTCAAATCTGACTACACGGGGAGAATATTCTCTGGTTACTAGTCATGCCGATTGGCGGAATTATTCAGCCTCATTATAGGTGCTTCGGGACGGCAGCGTTCCACTAAATGCACAAAGACTAATAAGGGTATGTGGAAGCACGATTTGTGTGACATGTCGCAATATACTCTGTACCGTGCACAGTACGTGAACGAGAAATTCGTTTACATGCATAATATACTTGTTCCTACGCTGACGTATAATATATGAAATGATAGGAGGGAGTTATTGCGCCGCCGAGCTGACACAGCTCCATAATTGATGTATTCACAGAATAAACGGATTTGGTGTGTGTCAGTGCGAACCAACTCAGCCCCGAATCACACCCTTGCCTTGCTCACCCAGAAATGATGGCGACTTATGTGAGAAAATATGATAACATAGCATCTTGTACACCAAATATGGTGCCATAGTTGCAGATGATTTTTGTTTTAGTTATAGGAACGGTATTACTAGGAGAAGTGTCATGTAAAATAGCGGCCTCCCTATTACATAGAGACTAAATAATAAGATATCGGCGGCAGATAGTTCCCGGTCAAAGTGATTGAAGCTTTTTGCTATTTCAAACATCGTATAATGAAGATGGCTGGCCTTTTTTTTCTGCCAGTTTACGCATGCTCTCACAAGAGACGTGTTGGGGCTGCAGAGATAGGGGGCCAACAGAGCACACTTATGATTCTCTTCTCAGCTGGCGGTCGGGGGGATTTGACTGGGAACTGCTATTGCCAACTTTTTGCTCTCTATTTTAACGGTTAAAGCTGATAATAGTATTAATAATAAGCCCAGGGTTTTAGAGGAGCATATGCGGGGAATAATGATGATCGCACTTTTTAGCTACCAGGTTGAGAGTACATCTATTCGCCGCTGTATACATGAGCACTGTATATATACGACTAACCGGATTTAGTTGGGGTTTTTATAACTTACACCTTTTAGTATATTTTATATATAAAAAAATAATAATATATTATCTTTAAAAAACGTATATAATAATATTACCTTTTTAGCTTTAAAATTTAATAGTATTAAGTAATAATAGTAATAAAAGAGCTTAATTTATTTAAAAATATAATTTCTAGTATTTTATTTAAAATATATATATTCTATTAAGCTAGTTATTAATCTAGGCTATTTAAGGGCTTATTATAATAATAATTTCCTCTTTTATAATTAATACTTATAATAAGTTACTTCTAGTAATTTATACGTTTATTAATTTTATTACTCTATTAATTATAGTATTTTTAAAATAAGTTAATAACTATAAGTTACTTTTATTATTACTTTAAGTTCTTAGCTATAATTACCCTTTAATTTCAGCTTATATAAAAGTCTTTTAAATACTTAAATTAAGCTATTATAAGCTCTATTAATTTAAGCGTTATAATTATAGCTATAAAAGCAATTAGATTAATTAAGGTAATTAATTTAATTATAATAATTAAATTATTATTAAATTATATTATTTAGGGTTAATCTAGTTATTTTAAGCTTAATATATATAATTAACTTTAATAAAATTAAAAATTTAAAAGATTAGGTTTTTAATATCTTAAAAGTTAAAGTTAAGTATAATTTTAATATTATTTTCTTTTAAATTTAACTAATAATTTACTAGAGGTTTTTAGAGCTATTAATAAGAATAAATAATAGTTTTATTAAGCTTTTTATTATAATTTTAATAATTAATAATAATATAAGTATATAATAAACTATATTATTATTAAAATTTATAAGGTTTTTTATAAAAATAAAGTTATATTATTCTTCTTTAAACTACTTAAATAAGTTAGTATTATTAATTAATTAAATTAATAGCTTAGAAAAATATTTAATAAAAAAGCTTATTAAAGTACTCTCTTTTAATATATTTAATCTACTATTTAACCTTTACTTAAGCTACTTTTTTAGAATAACTTTTATTAAAAGTTATTATTATTTATTAAAGCCCTTAAAGTAGTATATAAAAGTCGCTTATACTTATAATTAAGTAGCTTTTAGTATTTTAATATAATAATTCTATTAAATTATTAATTAGCTAACTAAAATAATAATAATTTAAGAGGAAATAAAAAGCTTATTACTTTATTTAACTAAACTATTATTAGAATATATAATAAATAATAGTACTTTAATACTTATAATATATATTATTTATTCTTTACTAGATATCGCGGAAGTTACTGAATTTATTAGCAGTTATAAGCCGCTTAAATACTTTAAATAAGCTTATAAGATTATTTTTAAAGGCGTTATATTTCTTATTATTTATAATTTATAATTTATTACCTTATTAATCTTATTTAATTTAAGCTTAAATAGTAGTAAATAAATAAAAATAATAGAGCTACTACTAGTAGTCTAGGAAAATAGCTTTTATAGCGTTTTTTAGTACTAGCTTTATATTTATAATAATAATTAAAAGGGTATAAATATTATTTTACTCTTCTTAAATTTTATTTAATAATATAAGTATTTAATAATAGCTTTTTTTAGTCTCTAATAATAAAAGAGTAAATATAATATTTATAGTTATATTTTAATTAATAACTGTTATTATTTACGTAAAATAAAGACTATAATAGTTAGTCTTATAAGTATTATTTATCCTTAAAATATAAGGAAAATACCTTTATTTCTTAATATATTTATTAAAAGTCTAAACTATAACTTAAAGCTAGTTCTTATAATATTTGAACTTATAAGGCAGATTTTTAGCTTTAAGAGCTATAATAAAAGCTTATAAGCTATTATAATTATAAAAAAGCTCTTAATAAAAGTAAAAATAATTATTAATAATATTATAAGGTATAAAATAAGGGGTTTTTAAGCTTTAAAAGCGTAAAAAGTTAGTAGCTTTATAGGCGGCCACAGCGTTTAATTAAGTGACTTCTGATAGTAAGCTTAGCTATTATAGTATATAGTAATAATAAATTAAATATACTTATAGCCCTAGAGATTAATTATAATTATATATAGAATTAATAACTTAATAAGTTTAAGTATAATTTAAATTTATATAATAAAAGACTTATAATTAAAATAAGTAATTAACTTACCTTATTAAAATCCCTCTTTAAAGCTCTAGTAAAGTTAATAGTTTTTAAGAGCTTTAATTATAAATAAATAAGATATATAAAAGTTAGTAACTTTTATTAAGTATTTTATAATAGTTATTATTAAACTTTCTTATAATACTTATTCTGTTTTTATAAGTAAGTTACTATAAAAAGGTATAAATTTTATAAAAGCTTTTATAAGTCTTAAAAAGCAGAAAAAACCGGATATAAAGGCCTTTATAATAAGCTTTTTTAAAGGTATTATAATTATTACTTATTAGTATAATAATATTATTATAATAATTAGTAGAAGAAATAAAAGCAGCTATTTTAATAATTAGAAAATAATAAGAATAGTTATAATATAAGTATTTTAAAGCTTAGTTAATTATATTAATAAATTTAATAATATAGTTAATATTAAAAAAGGAAAAATTTACTATAATTACCTTATTATATAGGATTTTTAAGTATATATAGCATATATTATAATACTTTTATTAAGTTATAACTTAATATAAAAAAACATAAAAATAAGTAAATATTATAATTCCTATTTAATTATATATAAATTATATATAAGAGTATAATAAGCTAGATATATATGTATTATTATGTAAGGGTGCTATAAGTTATAGCGCTTATATATACAGCGGCGAATAGATGTACTCCAGGTTGATAGTATGGAAAGAGCAATTAACAACAGTACATAAGGTAAGGGAGTTGAGCATACTTGATAAGCTATCCGCGAGTTATTTAAAACGAGCACTAGTGTTCTACAAGCAGATGACAATGCAGCTATTGCAAAAACATTGAGTGGAATTGTCAAAGATCGGGCAACAAATTTAACAGCAAATCAATTAACGCAGCCTCGATATGTTGTTCTCCTGATAACACTAAGCTATTTTTTGTAGATGTAGTCCCTGCTTACTTGAGAACCCGGCTGTACTTTTATTACCTCTCTATGTTCGCAAATAGCTTGGTGATAACTTGCTCTCATTTGCTTTATAGTAAAGGCCAGTAAAGAGTTCTTTATTGCCCCTGAGCTCATTATCTTATTCATTATCTCCCAGTGAAGATTAGCTGCCCATCTCCACCATGAAAGCGGACACGGCCATCAATTATGCCCATGCAAATCGCCGCCACTAAACGTTTAATACTAGTAGGTTATGGCCACTAGTGACGACACACAAGTGACTGCTATTTGTTACTATAATATAATATTATCCATAGCAAATAATTTAATTATTAAGGCATAAAATAAGCAGACCAGGATTAAGAAAGACTAAATATTACGCGTTTTCGCGAGGAACACCAAACGTCTGCTCCTCAAAAGTGGGCATACGGTATAGTAGCTAGCAGCATAAAGACAAAGTGACTCATAGTCCAAGTCTTGGCACAAATGGCGTTATAAGTTGCAAAGAGTTATAGTATACCATCGCTAAACGTAAAGCCTGAACCGGCGTGTAGGCTGTTAGGACGGTGTTGCGTACATCAGGACATGTTCATTCACGAGGGTGCTTATTATTTCCCATCTCACGGAACAGGAGTGCAACAGGGCTTATTTAGTAGCTGCATGTCGCTATCTTTCTATCACACAACCTTGATATTCCTTCCATTTCTCCTTTTCTAACCTTTGTAGGCTTCACCAAATCACCATGATTCACCAGGAGCCCAAGGTTTGTTTTTTTCACCGACTTTGACGGCACTATTACCACTGATGACTGCACGTCAACCGTCGACTGCGAGCTTTAGGCTGTATAGCCTCAGCTGCTGCGAGGAACAAACATAAATAATTAACTAAAGGAAAGGAAAAAGAAAAAAAACTTAGAACAAAGACCCAATTATGTTCAGGTCTAGAGGAGGGGTTTAAGAGGGTAGCTTGAGCACAAAAGTGCGGACAGACTGTGGCACGGTAGAGTGGCGTAGCGTAGAGCGCGGAAGGAAGAACCTTTCGTTCCTCAAGGCACAGCTAGCTAGCAGCTATCGCGGCTGCAAGGCTATTAATATCGCGGGTGTAATTTAGTATCGCGGGTGTAACCAAATTCCCGCACACAGTGCATGTGGGAGTGTCATGCAGAGATAAGAAAGATACTTGGCTGTAAGCTTTACGTGATAAGATACGTGTATCTATTTATTTATTTATTCATTCATTTATTACGCCTAGTGGAGAAAATCTAGTAGGGCAACTATAAACCTATAGCATGTGTATATTCTGGAATTTAGGGTTAATTAATTTCCATAGTATTCGACCTTTTATACGTGTATTTATTAATACACGGCATCCTTTTATATTAAATTTTCCTTCTTTACAGTAGAAATAGCTATTCCGCCAGACCTTCTAAGCAGATTCCAGCGCCTAGTTCCCTATAGCTTGGCGTCCCAGAAACTTGGTATACTCTACTATTTGGCTGTGGCGTTTATACGAGTTAGCATAAATAATAATACTAGCATAAATTGCATGACTAGGTAATACTTAAACTTAATATATCTCTTAAGGACCGGAAAGCCAGGTTCTATTATAACTCCTCTTTTTAACGCCTGCCTCTTAACGCGTAAAAGGTCGATATATATACATCTTAGTAGTATTAGAATTACAATATAAATACTATTATAAAAGACGTTAGTGTTAAATTAAATAGTATGTAAGTATAAGCCTAGTGTATTTGTCCTGTTATCTTCCTATCCCTCTTCTCTCCTTTTTTGGACGCACTTAAGCGTGTCGTATTAAAATTAAATTATAAATTGTTTCGCTCGTAACAGAAATAATAATACAAGTATAATACAAGTGTCGTTTTATGCACAACATCTAGTAACACAGTATTGGGCTGTACCAGGCCAAGGACAGTAAGAGAGTAAAAAAGTAGACCATCTAGAACGTGTCGCATCTTATCAGGGTGGATCTATGCAAAGAAATTAAGGGGGTCAGCTAAAGCAATATTCTTAGAATGTTATATTCGTATCATCCGACGGCACCCACAATATTGCATCCACCTCCTTTATGCATTCTAGCCTAGTGTAGCAGATTAGATAGCGTAAATAACATGATCTGACAGAACCCGTAATATTATATCCACCTCCTTCATGCATTCTAGCCTAGTATAGCAGATTAGAGGGCGCAAATAACATAATAATCATCCGACGGCACCCACAATATTGCATCCACCTCCTTTATGCATTCTAGCCTAGTGTAGCAGATTAGATAGCGTAAATAACATGATCTGACAGAACCCGTAATATTATATCCACCTCCTTCATGCATTCTAGCCTAGTGTAGCAGATTAAATAGCGTAAATAACATGATCTGACGGAACCCGTAATATTATATCCACCTCCTTCATGCATTCTAGCCTAGTATAGCAGATTAAATAGCGTAAATGACATGATCTGACGGAACCTGTAATATTATATCCACCTCCTTCATGCATTCTAGCCTAGTATAGCAGATTAGATAGCGTAAATAACATGATCTGACAGAACCTGTAATATTATATCCACCTCCTTCATGCATTCTAGCCTAGTATAGCAGATTAGAGGGCGCAAATAACATAATAGAAGGTGCAGTATTTTATTTGACACTAGCCTTACATTTTCTGCGTTTTTACTTCAAGCTATACTTGCTGTCTGTTTTATAATTACAATTAGTAGTTATAAGTATTCGACTATAGTGCTGTGAAGTGACTTTATGATCCCCCACTATAGCTTAAAGAAAATAATAGAATACTTAACTTTTATATTTATTTTTCTACTTTAAATAATCAGGTAGGCAAGATCCTTGACATATTGACTTGTTTCAAGTCATCTCGTATAGGACTACACCCCTGAGTGGAAGATTATGCTCGCGAGTCAGGTATCTCCAGTTATATTATGCAAGTCTTTTAAGCTTCTCTTATTCTTTTATATCGTTTAATAAATATTTATAAAATGTAAGTGACTATCTATATTATTAATTTTCAATTTGTTTATAAAAGATATTCGGATAGCCTTAAAGACTTCTCCTCTACACGCTAAACTTTAACAGCTTACGAGAAAACCCCTGCCTTTACAATGAGAGTAGCTAATATTGCTATCGCGCTAGCTACAGCGTTCCCTGCTACTTTAATAGTAGCAGCAGCAGCAGCAACCCCAAACAAGAGGATTGTTGGAGCAGAAGAGGCTACAAGTAAATACAAATTTACTGTTAGTATCCACAATAAAAACGGTCCTTTTTGTGGAGGCAGTTTATTGGATAATACCACTGTTCTTACTGCTGCTCATTGCGTTTTTGAAAATGCCTTGGATTCCTTTGTGTTAGCAGGGACACTAGTAAGTTTACTTTATTTCTTCAGACTACTACTTCAGCTACCAGGGCACTTAGTACCTTAGCGCAGCTAATAAAATATTAACAATTACTACCCCAAAGCTAATAATATAATATTATAGAACCTTTGGACTGGAGGAGTTAAAGCAAAAATTATAGCTGTTCAAAAACTTTCTCCTGGGAAATTCGACATCGACTTGAACGACGAGACAAAGCCTTTTATGCTTGATGATATTGCTATCTTGAAGCTAGCAGCTCCAATTGAGAAGAGTAATAATATTGAGTATGCGGTACTACCAGCGGACGGCTCTGACCCTAAGCCCAATAATACAGCAATTGCTCTCGGCTGGTTAGTGCTACCTACTTATACGCGCGCGGTTATTATCTCTAGTGACTGCATGGCTATAACAAGATATAAACAAAATTTTTCTGTATTATTAGTTCGTCTAATAAGCTGCCTTGTTATAGCTGACAGGCATGAGGGACACTAACTAGAAGCCCCCTTAGCGCGATCTTAGTGTGGAAAGATACTAACTAACGGGCAAGGGGCCGAAACTCTCCGACTAAAACACCGGAATATATCCCGACTACAGAACGAGGCGAAACTACGATTACTATTCACTCGCGGGAGACATGTTCAGATATAAGTCTGATCGTAGGTGATCGAGACACAATAATATGCGCTGGTGGGGATGGAAAGAATGCATGTAAGGGAGATAGTGGTGGTCCTCTTATTGACTCGCAGACAGGAGAATTAATTGGTATCACGTCATTTGCTTTAAATGACACACAAGGCTACTCCTGCAACCAAGCCCCTGCAGTCTTTACTAGAGTTAGCATCTATATCTCTTTTATTAACAAAAATCTTGGGGCGTCTGGTTATGGTGGTCCCGAGACTCAGAGGCTAAAAGAGGCTGCGAGGGTAACAAAGTTGATGCTCGAGACTCGGAAATCTTGTATGGAACATTATGACAAGAAGGATTATGCCTGTCGGGAGGAGGTTGAGAAACATTGCACCCACCCCGCGGGGGATGATTGTCAGGACGAGGTTTTGAAACATTGCACCCAGTTGAATAAACAGAGAAACGAGATCTGTATAGGCTGCATGGCCAAAGCGACAACAGAGCAGCAGCTCCTCGAATGCGCTGATATGTATAAAGTCAAAGACTCTAGTGGGTCGGCAATAGTCGAAACTAACTAACTTTGCCGAATGGGCTTTGTATTAAGGTTCTGAACTGTTTATTGAAAGCATAGTGTCGCATATCAGGCCTACTACTTCTACTTCTATACTAAGGATCCGTTGTATTATATTACAATATACAAATGCGCCCCCATGTCCATGTCGACCCCGCCTATAATTTACATGTAATTACACATATTCTGTCCGTGCGTCTTGTCGCCGCCGCCGTGAGGCTGGATAGCCAAGGGAATAAGGTAGGCGGCCGAGCAAGCCATACGCAAGTCCGATATCACGCTAGGCGACGTGCACTCCTGCGGTAGTGTAGCAGATAATAAGAGTCCACAGAAAAGCCAGATTGGCACGGGGGGGACGCAAAAGACCATCATGGCGAATGTTGACTCGCCAACTCCTGTAAGGGAACAGCCCCACTTTAGAACTTAGGTAGCTCGAGTTAGCTTCAGAAGCTCTTATGCAATCCCACGCAAGACCTTGGAGGTGATCCAATTCTTCTGTATCATTTCAGCTTCAACCATGTCATCGCCGAGCCCGTTGCGCTTGTCGGTGATGAGCTCACTGCCGTCAGAGAATACGCGCTCTGGCTCTGCGCTCATAGCTGGAGTACTAAAGATGTTGAGAGTAAGTTTGCTAAGAATGGGCCAAGCATAACGTCGGTCCACCCACCAAGCCAGAGGATTCTTAACACTTATATTATCCTTCGACGGCACCTGCTTTATCCAGATCTCCCACTCCGTCTCCACCTTTCTCCTCTTGCCACAGCGTGGTTGATCTGTTGTATAACCCCAAGTATCGAATTTGTCATTGATCGTTGGTGATGGAGGAGGTGAGGTCTCGGCTTGATCTGCGTGCCTGGTGGCCACTGCGACTGCAGCGAAGTGGTTATAATATACCGTCAGCTCCTTCTCCGCTGTCTTTATCTAGTCCTCTTGCTTCTACTACTTCGCCCTGAAGTATTTAAACTGGTAGGCTGGGTGGAGAGCGATGGCTATGTGATAGACCGGCGACTGATCGGTAAGGTCGTAGTAGGTGTTGATCTTTGACTATGTAGCGAGCACGCCAGCGCGGTAGTAGAGAGGAACGGCATCCCTGTTATCGGCATTCATAATATTAATATCTTCTTTGATGCTCTTGAGCTTCGTGAGCAGGAAGTCCATGGCGTAGAGTACTTGCCACACCGAGCCTTGGCCACCCTCGTTGCCCTCGCTATCTGCACGGCTTTATAGTCGCTTTGTGAGTCGCTCGAAGGGCTGCAGCAGCTTATAGAAAAGCTTAAGCTCGTGCCAGTCAGCCTTGGTGAGGAAGTTATCCTTGTGCTTGTCGTTTTTATCTGGAGGCTTCCACTGCGCCTGATATAGGTCGATGGCAGGGCGGCACTCAAGCGCACGCTCTACCATGTAAAATGTCGAGTTCCATCGAATGCCACCGTCATTTAGAAGCACACCAACGAAGAGCTTGCCGTCGCTGGTTCTTGTGACGCGCGTCGTTGCGATTAATATAGAGAACCAGGTTGTGCAGCTTTCTAATTACGCTTTTGAGGGCCCAGAGAGCTACGCGCTGCTCCTCCGAAGCCTTAATAAGTTTCTTCTCCTATGCGCTGACGCCCTGGCCGAATATGAGAGCCTTGACGACGATACTGATAATATGGCTGATACATCGAATACGGTCTGCTTCTGGATTAATTGAGGAGAAGGAACGCTGCAACGCCTGGAGGTATTTGTTGTTGTCACTAGTGTTATCTATTACGAAGGAGCTGAGCTTATTGCTGATGCCGTATTGTATAATTACTGGTTTTATAAGCGCTGTAAGATCTTCCCTAGTGTGACCGCCGTAACGCCGTGGGAAGCCGAGGAGAAGCGTTCGAGGATGGCCTTTGCCGTCCACGAAGTGTGCGTAAACGGCGATGTATTCTTTGCGATTGTGAGCTCGCCATCTATCGATCGAGAGGTTGATGTTGCTGAGTGCAGACTACACCAAGTAGACAATAAATAGCAACCGTGCAGCCATCGAATTCTTCACCCATTACAAGAGCGTTAAGTGATACGTTAGCAGCAGGCGGGCAAGGGAAGGCTTTCCGTACGTTAGCAAATCACACGTCGCCTTGTCCGTGACTTCTCGATAGCTGAGGCGCAGCTTGATAGCCCAGTTAATAAGCTTTTGCTTATATTTATCCTTATTAAACAGCATAGCGAGCTGGAAGACTTCTGCGGCGTTGTTGGTGTTAGTATCGTCGTCATCGTCGGTCGAATTCGAGGGCTTTTTTATCTTGTGGAACTCCATAAGGTGCTGGATTGCAGCCGTCGTCGACTCTGCCGCAAACAGTTGGCTGATATACCGCTTCTTAGTATGACAATCGGCGCAGAGGAAGTACTTGTTATTACTATGCTCAAGCTCGGCTCCATGTGAATAGATCCACGAGACTTTTACTCGTCTTCTCACGCTCCTCTTGTGCCGTATACGATATTATATACCCTTAAGAATCGTGCTATTATGCCGTTAAAGCACGCCCTAGTTAATAAGGAATAAGAGAGAGTACAATAGGGTATAAAAACTCTATAAGTACCTAGTATAAATAATTTATTTATAAGTTTTAAGTAATATTAAATAATAAATATAAAT
>AZNH01000215.1:0-17329 GCA_000814955.1 Metarhizium guizhouense ARSEF 977 | reverse complement strand
ACAGAGGTGCTTGAGGAATTCGAGTTGGTTTTGCAGAACAGAGCAGGGTTGGAAATCGATCGTATAGATCGATTCCGAGCCCTGATCGATCGATATGAATCGATCACCACCCTCAGTCGATCGATCACTAACCCAAATCGATCGATCGATATCGATCATCGATCAAACGTAGTCCCGCCATGGCTTTGCTCACAGGCCTATGTATGAAACTCATCTTCCTTTGTTTCCTTATAGGCAATTAACGTCCTTGATAATCCGGAACTGCTGCCACAAAGCTGCTGCCACACTACGCGCGTCGTGGCCGTGATCCGAGTAACGTACTTCTCTATCTTCTCAGCAAGCTGGTGAATTTTTTCTTCATTTCTGATGACGAGGAAGATACATTAAGAGAGCCCAATGGTTATGTTGAGACGCCATTCATCGGAAGCGGTGTTGTTGATGAGACGATGTTGCAATAAAATAGGGCATTGCTAGACCAGGCGTGTCATGAACATGTTGTCAGACAGTTACGGGCACATATCACGTGAAGGGAGAATGAAGTGGTAACGGTTGGACTGGAGGCAGGAAGAATTGGCAAAGGTGCCTTCGATGAATTGAATGAGAATTATCTGAAGAACAAATGAAAGGAAGGAATGAACGCAGCCATTTATCCTGTGAGCAGCTTCGCCAAAGCGGCGAAGCTGTAACAGATAACCATGTCTGATACAAACTTAAGACAAGGAGTATTTGATGATACAATGCCGCGTCGCGGCATTGTAAAAAGCAACGACTTGCCCCATCTTGAAGTCGTGATAGCTGACACATGTGGCAGAAATTCCCGGAAATAAGGTGTGTAGCTTCCTAATTGGGAAGCATGCAACACCTCCCCGCCAATGGCCGCTCGTCAAAAGGAAACGCTATAATGGAGGGGTCCACTTCGAGGCAAACTCCAGGCCGCTACCCGGCACTTCGCCGGCTTGCCACCCAATCGACGATTAAATCGATCGATTGGAAGTCGAGTCTATACGATATCGATCGAGCAAGAGTTCGAATCGATCGACGTCGATCGACTGACAGGTTGAATCGATCGATCGAAATCGAAATCGGAGCGATTAATCGGAGCGATCACATCGATCAGTCGATCGATTTCCAACCCTGGCCCCTACTACTTTACTTAGGCTGATTGAAGCGAACAACCCGATCATCATCTTCCACCCTACAGTCACCAGTCTGTTCGGACAAGTTATTCATCATTGCGTCTTCAGACAGGAGGATAGCCAAAACCAGTCGTTTACACGTTACGCTTCATTGTGCCTCGCTGTTTCAAAGCCGAAGGCTCTGATTAGCCCTAGAAGAACGACGGCTTCGTGAGAACACGGTATTCGATATAGTCGTCACCATCAATGTTAATAATCCTGCCTTGCGATACAAGCTTCCCCATAAAAGGCCCGGTCACCTTGCGCTCATACTTGTCGCCGTCGTACATCTTGACTCTGTCTGAACTACTCATGTGGAGCGTCTCCTGTCGAGCCCACACCCTGTTCATTCGTTGCATATCCTCCGATGTGTGGAAGGATATTCGGCCGTTGGTACTGTGATGGTGCTCAAGAGACATCCTGGAAGCTGCTGATGGCGCGACTGCGGCAGCATTAGCAGCATCCACAGCTGCAGCCGCCACCGTGCGCTCTCTGTGGGCGATGTGATAATCTGGCCGGTTTTGGGCGGCTTCAACTCTCGCAATTTCACGACGTACTACAGCTGTGCTTCTCTCCATATCCCCTACGCTCAGAAGTCGGCTCGGGTTCCGTTCATCCCCACCGAGTGAGGCCTGGATAGATCGCGGCTCGGTTTGGCGCGATTGACGGAGCTCATGACCACGATGATCATGTTGTTCGTTCAGGAGTTTATGTCAAATAGTTACGGGCACACATCACGTGAACGGAGAATGAAGTGGTAGCAGTTGGACTAGAGATAGGAAGCGCTGTGGCAAAGGTGCCTTCGGTGAATTGAATGAGAATTATCTGAAGAACAAATGAAAGGAAGGATGAACGCAGCTATTTATCTTGTGAGCAGCTTCGCCGCTCCGGCGAAGCTTCGGCGAAGCTGTAACCAGTGTGTCCAATAGTATATTATCAATATATTACCATATCGCGCACGTACCGTTTTCAGGTACGTGCACGATAATTGTCTCTCCAACAAGATAATAACCTTAGCAACGTGATGTTTATTTACACTAAAATTTCCTTTTTAGTACCCTATGATGTCAGACAAAGTCCTTGGTAATATATGGTTTCACACTATTGGACACACTGGCTGTAACTGTCACGTTATGAGACTCATTGTTAACTAAGCTTCTTTTTCAAAAATTGTTATTCTTGTTCTTCCTTCCTCTCCTAAACTCTAGAAACTCAAGATATTTAATACTTTCGGAATACTGCTGCCTCTAGGCAGCAGTATGACGACTACTGTTGCCACTTGCCACTCTGGTGGTGTCGGGCAAAATCCACTGCAGGGGCTAGACCTCAGTGGACGCGCACCTCTCTAGAGCACCTTGGGCTGAACTAAATCGAAAGACCTGGCGGGAATGTTCGTAGAAGAACTGGGAACCCAGGCGAATCTATGAGCGAAGGCCAGGATGGCCGAGCTTGCGTAAAAAGCCCTACCGTGGGGGTCACGGTAGGCGTGGCTATGTCGTATAGTTGGGGAAGGCAGAGGTTGCTGGGAACCGCTATACTGACAATTCCTCAAACACTCCTAGTCTTAAGTTTGTATCAGACATGGTTACCTGTTACAGCTTCGCCGAAGTGGCGAAGCTGCTCACGAGATAAATAGCTGCGTTGAATCCTTCCGTTCATCGGGAGGAGGAGAGTCATGCGAGGAATACACAAGAATTGTAACGGGTAGCACAATATCTCTAAGTGACTATGGCTAATACACATCTCAAAACGCGACAGGTGGCAAAAAGCTTGCGTGTTTCAATCAACAGAGGCAGTGTTATCCGACAGCTTCAGTGGTGCGGAAAGCACCAGAAATTGCCTGGGCTGCTCGTCGCCGTGTCTCACAGCAGCTATTATATAGGCTCTTCTGTTCATGCGACGTTCCGGGACAGTGCCATACTAAGCATCTACACGGCATCTAAGGAGCAGGTATTTACGGTGGGATATTAGGCAAACAACTGCAGACCCGACAATGCGCAATGTAAAATGCACCAAAATGCACCAAAATGCACCAAAATACACCAAAAGGCACTAAAAAGGCAGCGTAACACTCTAAATGGAAAGTAATAATAGTAAATATAGTTAAAAGAGGCGTGTGATAAATATGTACTACTTTTTATAAGGTCATTAGTCTCAAGAGTAATAGCTAGTAGTAGGCGCTGTAACTCTAGCTATAGCGCTATAACCCACTATAATATAGGAGGTTCTATGTAGAGTAGTTAACACCATCAGCGGCACCTTTAGCGAGACGTTCAGCAACTATAATAGCCACAATAAAGTGCATTTAAATAACATATAAAATAGTGCACGTTTATCGCGCGCTTCTTATGACTATATTTACTACTGCTACTTTTATCTATAGAGCGTTGTGGATTAAGAATACAGCGATTTACTACCTTTCAGTGTGTTATGGTGCAATGCTTTCTGGTGCATTGTCGGGTCTGCAGTTGTTTGCCTAATATCCCACCGTAGGTATTGCCTGGTACACTTGACGCAGGTTAGCCAAGCCTGTGTTCAATATAGAACAGGTTAATGCTAACAATCCTAATAGTCGTTTAGTGCCTTCTGCCTCTATTTACGATTAGCTAGTTAGGGTCTTTGGTCTTCGCCGACGTGACGATGCAGCTCAGAATAATTGACGTCCTAGTAATGCTGCTAACATTAACCCCTGACCTAGTTTATCTCCTGTGAATCACTCAAAGCTATCACACATAATTGAACTTCGTTGAAAGACTCTGGTCTTACGAATTCTCTAAATGAGTTGGCTAGTTGTAGCGCCACGAATGCTATTAGACAAATCGGATGCGCCGGTGCCCACGCGTTTTCCGCAGCAAGCCGAAGAGGGGAGAAGGAAGGATTCGCGTTGAACCGGCGATGTGACTCTTTAACACCTTCTTTGGTGGCTTTCTGGGGGCAATTGGGTTTAAGAATAGTCCAAGTGGCGGAGGGTGTTCATATTTTGCTTGGCCAAACAAGGCAGGCCAGTTGACGCTTTATTGGCCCTTGGCGTAATTGGCCGCGGATCCCATTTATTTAGTTACCGTAGGGCATCAGTCAGCCAGCCATAGTCTTCAACCGGGTGCAGATTTACCAGGATAACTAGTAGGTCAGCCATCTTGAAGTGCATCCTAGCCAATCGGTGAAACTAACAGCCACGTCTCTACTGAGCTGAGGTGAATTGCTACCAGCAACCGCCACCCACTTCCTGGGATAATACTAACCCCGCATTAATTTGGAGGAAAAGTGCCTCCATGCAGGGAAGTGGCTGAGGCAATAGACGGTGCCGCGTGGTGTGGGCGTCGTGAGTCGTGACAAGCAGCCACTTTAACCAGACAGGTCCAGGAGCTCCGCGTTGCTCTGCAATTCAAACCTACGTCGCCCTCGGCTGCTGCATCTACTCCCTCGTTTCTACCTGCGATCTCGCCATATTCGGAGGCACGGACAAATATGCCTTCGGACAACCAGGCGGACATTCTGATTCTCACGGCCGTCTTTGGTTTCGCATCAACTCTCGTTATGGTATTGCGCGTCGCAATACGAAAGATTAAAAAACAGCAACTCGACGTCAGCGACTACCTGACGCTTATTGCCATCGCATGTGTCCAGGCCCGAACGGCATTTACAACTGTCGTCGTTCTATGGGGCAATAATAACGACTACACGTCCTACAACCAGCCAGACCCGACGGAATTATACCACCTTGTGGTTGGGAGCAAGCTTACACTAGCTAATAGATTCATATACAACACATAGTAAGTAGTAGACGGCGCTCCAAATGAATACTAACGGAATGTATCTGCTCTGTCGCGCCAGGCTAACGATATATCGGTTCATAGTCTTTGGATACAGAAGTCAGTCGTCCTTCTTTTATACAAGCGAATATTCTCACCATTACCTGCGGCAGCGCGGGTAATTACCATATATTGGATCGTATTCTGCGTCACGTATCTTGGCGTTCAGGTTGCCTGTGTCCTCGACTGCGTTCCGTTGCGCCTTTATTGGCAGGTTGTGCCAGACCCTGGTTAGTCCCCTGCTTTCATGCTGTTAGAGCCGGGCTCTACCATGTATCATGTCTGACAAGATGGAATTATAAACACAGGCTCCTGCACCAGGGCTCGAATTCAAATGTTGACTTTTGTCTCCCTGAATATATTCACTGATGTGATGCTTCTGATATTTCCGGCGCCTTGGATATTGTCACTTCAACATACTACCCTGAAACGGTATGTGTGTCACAACCGAAGTCTTGAGAATCACAGGATAGTGAGTGAGCTGCAGATGCTAATCGTACCAGCCGACTCCAACTAATTGGACTCTTCTCTATTGGCGTCCTCCTCATCGCCATTGCCATCGTGCGTCTGCCAGTACACAGAAACAGCACGTCGCAAGTCCGACGATACCTTTGGGGGTCCATCGAGCAGTTTGGCTCGGCATTTGTTGCTAATCTTCCAGTTATTTATAGCCTTCTCAGGAAGAAATCCTCTCCACGAACCCCCACAAGGCTGACTGAGGATGACTCGCTCCATCGCAGAAGGCTACCGAGGTCGTCACCATCCTACTCGACGTCGGAAATAGAACTAGGCCGTTGACCGTCCACCAATACTGCCCTTGAGTCTAAAGGCGCCTCTACCATTAGAATCGACGATCCTGAACGAGTGGCGATATCCAATGACCCGGGCAGCGCCTAGGTTCGCGGGGACCCGCGACTTTAGAATTTCGCGGGACCCCGCCTACGAAAAATTTGTACTGACCTTACTGGCTGCCACTAAACATGTCTTCACTCTTCCACTCATTTGTAGAGCCATGAGCCAACTTCCTAGTTCGGCGTTTGCTGCGTCATTTCCCAGTGACTGTCTACCTCCAGAGGCAGATTACCTATCACGAGATGCACTCTTCAGCTCCATTAATGCGTGGGCTGTGACGAGGGGGTATGCCTTCACAACTGGAAAGTCAACAACGGAGAGGAGCGGGAAACGGACTGTCACATACGCGTGCGATCGATCTTGCCGACCACCAAGTGAGACTGCAGAGCGACAACGCAAAACAACAAGTCGTGGAACCAACTGTCCGTTCTCCGTTCTAGCTAAGGAGTCACTCGACAAAAAAACCTGGACTCTCCGACACCGGCAAGACCCGCGTTTTTCGTTGCATAATCATGAGCCAAGCCAGTGCTCTACGGCTCATCCAGTTCATCGCAAGTTCAATGATGATGACACTAATTTGCTAATGAATCTTGCCAATGCTGGTATCGCACCTAAGGATATCAGGACATATTTGCGGCATCAATCTGCATCTACGGCCACACAAAAAGACGTCTACAATCGCATTGCGGCAGTGAGACGAGAGATGTGTGCTGGTCAAAGTAGCATCCATGCGCTTGCTAATCATCTCGACGAGGAAGGATTCTGGAATCGAATGCGATTTGATGCAAGTGGACGGGTCACAGCTGTACTGTTTGCACACCCTGGCTCGCTAGAATATCTACAGAGTTATCCCGATGTGCTGCTGTTAGATTGCACCTACAAAACAAACAAATACAGGATGCCTTTGCTGGACATGATTGGCGTTGATGCCTGCCAACGCTCATTTTGCATTGCGTTTGCATTTCTCAGCGGTGAGACAGAAGAAGACTTCCATTGGGCTTTGGATAGGCTGAGATCTCTTTATGAGACTTGCAAAGCTAGACCCCCGTCCGTGATCCTAACAGACCGCTGCATTGCGTGCATGAATGCTGTCGAAGTTGTCTTTCCTGCTGCTCATTCACTCCTTTGTCTTTGGCACGCAAACAAGGCTGTTCTTCACCGGTGTAAGCCTGCCTTCAAAACTCCTTCTTCCGAGGATACGATCTCACTTTCTTCAACAACGGACAAATGGACTGAATTCTTTCAGTTTTGGCACTCAATAGTAAGCTCGCCAAGTGAGCATGTCTTCAAAGAGCGTGTCACAGCGTTCGAGAGGAAGTACGTCCCAGACTATGTAGGGCAAGTTGCATACATCCAGACCCAATGGCTTGATCTGTACAAAGAGAGGTTGGTGAAGGCATGGGTTGATCAGTACTCTCATTTCGGGAATGTCGCCACATCGAGAGTGGAGGGTATTCATGCGCTTCTTAAAGCTCATCTGAGAAAGTCCACGCTGGACCTGTTCGAAGCCTGGAGGGCAATCAAGCATGCTGTACTCAATCAGCTGTCTGAACTCACGTCCAATCAAGCAAAACAGCAGATTAGAACACCGATCGAGCTTTCGGGGCCTCTGTATGGTGCTGTTCGTGGCTGGGTTTCGCACGAAGCTCTCAGAAAAGTGGAGGAACAACGCAAGCTGCTCTATACAAAAACACCTCCGCCTCCGCTTATTTGCACTGGGGTGTTCACGAAGTCGTGGGGTCTACCGTGTGTCCATACAATCAAATCACTAATAGAAAGTCATGGCGTTCTTTTACTGGAGCATTTCCATACTCATTGGCACCTGAGACGAAAAGGTTCGCAACAGCATTTACTTGAGCCGCTGCAACGCACCGATATGGTGAACCACACATCACGCGCCCCTCAGCAGAGCACGAGAAGAGAGCCAAGTTTATTTGAGACGATAGAGCCGACGAGGGCTCCTCCAACTTGCAGCAGATGCCACCAAACCGGGCATACAAAAGCTGGGAACAATTGCCCTCTACGGCATGCCGAGCTTCTGCAGCGGCTAGCCGCCCATGCGGATCCATTGGGAAACGAGATGAGCGAAATGGATGCCGCTCCAGGCGATAATACAGATGAGGTCTTCTCGAGTCTGGACTTGGCTCCAACGGAAGCCGAACTGCGACGGGGTGTCGAAACGTACCCGGTGCCGTTCTTACCGACTGACACACAGGCAAGCGCCGAAAGCAGACGAAGCAATGAACCTACGTCAGAGGTAAATTTTCCACTACCCGTCAGCGAACCCGATTTTACGGAGGATGTGGAAGAGCTCCGCGTGCTGGAGGCACGAGAATCATCGCTTTCGCCAGGTGGGGCAATTACATCGCCGTCGCCGGGACTTTGTCCGGAGGACACGGCTCATTCATCGCCTCCAATACCAGAAGAATCAACCATACAAACCCCGAGGTACGACTCGCCTGCAGCTATATATGCTCGCTATATTGCCGCAAGGGAGGCGTGGTATGCGGCGCAGCCCAAGGGGAGCATCAAGACTAATCAAATGTATCGCAAGGCAAGCGGGCTACCTTTGCGGTATGACAAACAGAGCTATGCATGGTGTTTAGATTACAAACATATGTCTAGTCGTTGTGCTTCGCCATCGGGTATGAGAGAATGGACTAAGGAAGAAATGATGGCGTATCTGGACTGGAGCAAACAGGAAGATGATCGGATTGAGGCTAAGGTAGCTGCAGAAATACGTGACGATCCTGCGGCACGGAAAAGGAGGGGTGTAAAACACGTTTGGAGGAGCATAGAGAAAGACATGGCTGAGCAGAAAGCACTGTATTCGCTCAAGGGGCAAGAAGAAGCCGAGGACTGTATAGTTGTCAAATAAAATGCAGTTGAGAAATATGCGCCGATACAGTGTCAGCAACTCCAGAAGTGTCCATGTGACTGGATATTCATACTGTGCAGAGTACACTTAGCGGGGTCCCGCGAAATTCTAAAGTCGCGGGTCCCCGCGAACCTAGGCGCTGCCACAGCTCGAGATCATCGATTTCATCGTGATGATCTTGTACGGCTCCCAAAGCGATATCAAGATCTGAAAGACCATCCAATGGGTACAGAGTTCAAAGAGGCCATAAGGAAGGAATTGCACGATCTCCTTCGACGGGGCACCTGGAGACTGGTAGAACGCGACAAGGCTCGTGGAGCTCCTCTACCACTGAAGTGGGTGTTCACTTATAAATTCGACCAGGATGGTTATCTCCAAAGGTGTAAGGCTCGCGTTTGTGTCCGTGGGGATCTGCAAGATGACGACGGAGGACTCGAAACTTACGCCGCCACCCTCGCCGCTAAGACGTTCAGAGTTATCATGGCAACAGCAGCCCGCTTTGATCTCGACGTTCGGCAGTTCGACGTTGGCAACGCTTTCCTATACAGCGACCTTAAGGAAGGTCAATCTGTCTATGTCCAGCTGCCCAAGGGATACGTAGAACTCGGCTTCCTCAAACCAGGTGAAACTTCTACCATGATCGCCAAGCTCGAAAAGGCCCTCTATGGTCTGCGCGAGTCTCCACTGCTCTGGTATAATGAGCTTTCTAACGCACTCGAGGAGGCAGGGGTTGATCGTACAGATGAGGAACCCTGCGTCTTCACTGACGGCAAAATTCTGGTCCTCGTCTATGTCGATGATATCCTGATCCTCAGCCCGCCGCAAGAAAAGGAATCAGTGGACAAGCTTGTCAAGTATCTGCAAGGCAAGTATGACCTGCGCGAAGAAGAATTCAAGTGGTATCTTGGCATCAGGGTCATGAGAGATCGACCAAACCGGAAGATCTATCTCTGCCAAGATGCCTACATCGACAAAGTTGCGCGGAAATTCAAGCTCTGTGACTCAAAGCTTCGAGTGCCGTCCATCCCGATCACAACGACCCCTCTCGTCAAGTATGACGGACAGGCTACCAAGGAAGAAATTCAAGCATATCAGGAACGAGTTGGGTCTCTGATGTATATCGCAGTTATGACCAGACCCGATATAGCACGAGCAGCTACCCAGCTTGCTAGGTTCCTGACAAACCCGTCACCTGAGCACCTTGCTGCCGCTGACCAATGCATCCGTTATCTTTACACGACAAGATTCCTTGCCATCGTGTATGATGGATTGCACGCAGGAGAAGCATTTGTGATTGCAAGTGATGCGTCATTCGCGGACGATGCTGAAACCCGACGTTCGTCGCAGGGATATGTAATGACTCTTTTCAACGGACCAGTTGTGTGGAAGGCCGGACTCCAGGACACGGTTACGACTTCGACAACTGAGGCAGAAATCTTGAGCCTAGAGAGAACAGCCAAGGAAAGTTACGCCCTAGACAGACTGCTTAGAGACATTTCCCTTGATCTCGGACCCCTCAGGATATACTGTGATAATCTTCAGTCAATCCGACTTGTGGTAGAAGACAACCAACGGATCACAACGAAGTTGAGACACGTCGACGTCCAGAACATGTGGCTAAAACAGGAATTCAAGAAGGGTAGGTTTCTGGTAGAATACTTGCCGACAGACAAGATGCCAGCAGACGGCTTGACGAAAGCTCTATCGAGATCAAAATTTGAGCACTTTCGATCAATGTTGAATCTGATAGATATTAAGAGGGAGGTGGATATGGGAGAAGAAACTGTGAAATAGGATAATGAGAATCCATGGGTGGCTGTGATAGCTCGAACAGCGTTGACTTGATC
Source organism: Metarhizium guizhouense ARSEF 977 (assembly GCA_000814955.1). Taxonomy (NCBI): domain Eukaryota; kingdom Fungi; phylum Ascomycota; class Sordariomycetes; order Hypocreales; family Clavicipitaceae; genus Metarhizium; species Metarhizium guizhouense. The sequence continues at coordinate 6,765 of AZNH01000215.1, read as the reverse complement.
ACTCAACCGCTGGGGGGTGTGTCACATATCAAGCCTACCCGGCAGCGGACTTCTCTCCGAGAACGGAGAGAAGTCCTTCAATCAAGTTGTCTATATAAGGCAACCACTGCAATCTCTTTTGTACAGTTACGATGCTCCTTAGATAATTCTCATTCAATACAATTGGCGCCTTCGGCGCCATTATACTCGATCTTTTGTGACCCTCAATTGTCTGACACATAGTCCATCGCCGGCGCCACGGCGGCCGTGAATAGTTGTCTGGCTACCCGCGGCGACAATCCACGAAGCCTCTTCAGTTGCATGGCGGCAGACAGGCCCTTCGCTGCTGCCTCGGCTATGTGCTGCTTGTATCGCAGTCCCGTGTCCAGGACCACGCCCAGTACCTTGGCGGTCTCTTTCGGCCGGACCGTCTGTCCCTTGATGACAAAGGCCATCGGGCTAAGCCGTCTGGCAGTTCTCGTAAAATGGATAATCGCCGTCTTCTTGCACTCGAACGTCGCACCGCTCCGTCTCTCCCATGCCAAGGCGCGGTTGATAATGGCCTGGATACCTTCTTGGTTCGCCTCTGCCGTAACTCCCGTCACCCAGGCCGAGTAATCATCTACGAATGCAATCGCCCCTCCTGACGTGCTGATGCTGGTCTGCACCAGGTCTGCGTTGAAGAAGAGGAAGAGGATCGGTGACAGCGGAGATCCTTGCGGCAGGCCGGCTTGTGGGAGTGGTCGCTGAGAGGAACAGTATCCGTTGACCACAATGCTCGCCGTCCGTCCAGAACAGAACGCATCCACCCACCGGACCAGCTCATCCGGGAGCCCCCTTGCTGCCAGCCTCTGCAGCAGCCGCTCCTTGAACACACCGTTATACGCTCCCTTGACATCAAAGCTCACCAAACTCAGCACCCTGCCCATTCTCCACGCTCTATAGATGTTCTCCTGCAACAGCATCAGTGCCTGCTCTGCCGACCGTCTCTTCCTCGCCCCGAAATGGTTGGCTGGCAACAGGCCATACGTTTCCACCGCGTACGATATCCTCTCTGCCACAACGGCCTCCAAGATCTTGCCCAGCGTTGATAGCAAGGAGATTGGACGCTACGCTCCCGCTACGGTGTAGTTATCCTTGTCCGGTTTCTTCAACGGGATGATCCTCGCGCTTCTCCACTGTGTCGGCAGCTCACCATCCTTGATAGATAGCCGGAACAGGTGCAACACCCGCTCCTTGACCACTGGCCACAGCTCCTTCCAGACCATCGCAGGTAAGCCGTCGTCGCCCGGTGCCTTCCACGGCTTGGCTGCCATGACCTTCCTCTCCACCTCTTCCATCGTCAGTTCTGGCATCACCAGCGCTGCCCGTTGTGGCCCGTCAGGTTCGTCTTCAACCATCGGCGGCAGTGGCGGGAAGAAAGTGCGGAGCAACTCTTCGGCCTGGTCTTGTCTGTCCGTCGTCAGAGTCCCGTCCGCCTTGCTTAGCGGTGGCACCTTTTCGCCGACACCCCCGGTGCCTGCCTTCAGGTATTTAGCTGCTCTCCAGATGTTGCCGTCCTCGGCTAGAAAGTCATCCCAATGCTGCCGCTTCCGCCCCCGCACAGCATCGTGGTACTCCTTGGACGCCTGCTTGGCCCGTGTCTCTAGATCTGGCACCGCTCGGCCAGCTCGTCTCTGTGACCTGGCTTGATTCCTCCAGAAGGAGTAGATGTGCCGCAGCTGGGTCAAGTCTGTCGTCCACCAACGCTTCGCGTAGGGAGTTGGTTTGGCCCGTGGTGTCAAATCCTTGATCGCCCCCATCACAATCTCCATGAACTTGTCGGTCTGTCCCTGCAAACCCCGCGCCAACCAGCACACCGATTTCAGCTCTCTCGAAATTCTCTGGCGGATTGCCGTCCAGGGAGCGTTCTTAAAAAGGAGCCCTGGCTCGACATCCTGGTGAGGTACGTCAATGTCAATTACCGTCTGTATCGGACGGTGATCTGATCCATATTCGGTCGGATGTATGGCGCACTTTACCATGTCGTCCGCCAGCTCCTCCGTACCCAGCACAAGATCGATCGTGCTGTCGAGCCCTAATCTTGGCCCCTGCCAGGTCGTCGTGCCGCGTGGTAGGAGGCTGTGGAGGCCATGGTCGTTCATGAGGTCGATAATCGGCTGGCCTTCTCCTTGCCTCCTAGCAATGGTGTCTTCACCTCCCCAGAGTACATCGTGACGATTGAAGTCGCCGGCTATCACCACGTCTGTCCGCTTGCCCGTACCGCAGCGAAATCTAGAAACCAGCTGATCCAGTTCTCGAACCGCCACCGAAAGCGCTTCGACATCATTGCACTGCACGTACACCGACACCACCAGGACATCCCTGTCCTGCAGGTGGAGGATGGCTGCCGTCAGATCTGGCGACACGATCGCAATCTGTTCCGGCTCCAAGTCCTGCCGCACCCAGAGCATGCTCCGGATCGGCCACCCCACCTCATTGGCGACACTAGGTACGATCCTCGTCCAGTTGCTGTGACCCATGGGAGCCGTCACCACCGCTGCCGAGGATGGGACGTTGGGCACTTGGAGGGAATGGCCTCTGAGCAGGACGGTCGGTTCACGGAAATGAGGCTTGTGGGAGCAGGGTAAGAATGCATCGTGGGGCTTCAGGTGAGTAGAAAAACGTTACGATCTGTAGGTCATGTAGTGTCAAGGCCCTTTAGGGGTGATCCCTCCGGGCGTAAATAAATTACATTACATTACATTGCCTTCATTAAACAGGCAGGTCACATGATTCCCTCACAGTTAGCGGTTAGCCTCGAGATTTCCTGATCAGGCAAGTTGGAAAAAGGAATCTTCCATGCTAAAAGTTATGCTCCAGTGGCAAATTGACCATCAAGGCCGGGGATTAAGATATATCCCACTTGACCTACCTACGGCGAAACTATTCGTGTTTGTTGACGGGTCCTTTGCAAACAACAAGGACCTAAGCTCCCAGATAGGGTTCATTATCATCATTGGCAACGAGAGACAACAGGACGCTGAATTCACTCTGACCGGTAACATCGTCACATACAGCTCGACGAAGAGTAAACGTGTGACCCGAAGCGCCCTAGCGTCGGAACTATACAGCATGGTTCAAGGTGCTGATATGGCCTACGCTACGACCCTCGCAATGATTACGGACCAACTGGATATACCTCAAATTCCGACTATCCTATGCACGGACTCGTTTTCACTGTACGAGTGTCTTGTCAAGCTGGGTACAACCAAGGAGAAGAGATTGATGATTGACATCATGGCCCTACGACAGTCATACGAACGCAGAGAGATCTACGAAATCCGCTGGATTAACGGACAAGATAATCCAGCCGACGCGATGACAAAGGTATCCCCCAACCATACCCTAGAGACCTTCATTGACTCAAATAAGGCGACAATCCGTGTTGAAGGTTGGGTCAAACGCGGACCAAAAGCAACAACCGATGCTCCCAAAACGACTACATCAGTTGCTTGACTTACAAAGAGGCTATCATCGCCCGCTGTTGCAAGCAGCCAAGCCCTACATTCCCTATTAGATTGAACACCTCCCTTTTACTGCACTTTCTGCGTTTTTCCATCATTTAAAAGAGAAATTGCCAGTGTTGCAATATTCACAACTTAATATCACGTGTAACATCATGTGTAGACCCGCAATAGGGTGAGACACCATGGATAGATATCGTGACTACCAACGCTCCCCCCTTTCCCTACCTTGAATAGAAGATAGATTTGAATTGACTTTTATTGATACCCCTATTGCAGTACTGCATTATCCCTTTGATGATCCAACACCTATAATGGTATAAACTCGCGGAGCAGATCGTCGGCGCAAGGGGGATAGCCTCGTCCAACCAAGGACAACTACGGTACACCCTGTAGAATACTACTATGGCACAAATCACACCTTTTAAATGAACCCGTCGTAGGTAGGTCGAACGAGATACAAGGGCCGAAGATGGGCCAACCGACCACGTTTGTCGACCGTAGCCGCACCGATGTTGAGGCCCCAAGATATGAATCAGTATCCCGGCTTGGTTGCTTACGGGCAAGATCTACGATCTGAACGCAGCATCTACGCCGACAAATGGGTTCGCAGCCATGGAAACAAGCCGCTGTCAACTCAAGCTCCTCATGCTCAAGCAGATGACCTATAGACCTTTGCTCTGCTCGGCCTAGTGACGCTGGAAAGTATCTCGCTCCGAGTGGCTTAATGCAAATGACACCAGACCCAGCGACTCCATTTTGTGCCCTTTTCAAGTCCATTTACTGCAATCAGCTCCATGAATTGGGCTGTTTGCCTGTCTCGCCAACAAACATGACATGTGGTATGCATGCGCCAGCTCAACAATCATCTTCATTTCAACTCCGATGTGGTCGAGTCATTCCGGCTTGCTTCCCCGGTTGTTCCATTCTTAGCCCGCATGAGGCTTCACCGGCCGTCTGCATTTGTCAACAAGGCAATGATGCATACGGCCAATCTTGTCCACGCAATCCCTTGGGTGACCGCGGCCTGGGAGGCTCCTGGACCGGCAAAAATCTGCTCCAGTGAGGCTGTACTACCAGTGGCTGTTTTGTAAGCTCCATTATTCCGCACATGAGGGCATGTGTAATGCATCGTGGTAGTTGTGTTCGACCACTCGAAAAGGCTGGGGTTGTCTTAATGAGGGTGACAGCCAGGCAGAGGGCAGCGCCTAGGTTCGCGGGGACCCGCGACTTTAGAATTTCGCGGGACCCCGCTAAGTGTACTCTGCACAGTATGAATATCCAGTCACATGGACACTTCTGGAGTTGCTGACACTGTATCGGCGCATATTTCTCAACTGCATTTTATTTGACAACTATACAGTCCTCGGCTTCTTCTTGCCCCTTGAGCGAATACAGTGCTTTCTGCTCAGCCATGTCTTTCTCTATGCTCCTCCAAACGTGTTTTACACCCCTCCTTTTCCGTGCCGCAGGATCGTCACGTATTTCTGCAGCTACCTTAGCCTCAATCCGATCATCTTCCTGTTTGCTCCAGTCCAGATACGCCATCATTTCTTCCTTAGTCCATTCTCTCATACCCGATGGCGAAGCACAACGACTAGACATATGTTTGTAATCTAAACACCATGCATAGCTCTGTTTGTCATACCGCAAAGGTAGCCCGCTTGCCTTGCGATACATTTGATTAGTCTTGATGCTCCCCTTGGGCTGCGCCGCATACCACGCCTCCCTTGCGGCAATATAGCGAGCATATATAGCTGCAGGCGAGTCGTACCTCGGGGTTTGTATGGTTGATTCTTCTGGTATTGGAGGCGATGAATGAGCCGTGTCCTCCGGACAAAGTCCCGGCGACGGCGATGTAATTGCCCCACCTGGCGAAAGCGATGATTCTCGTGCCTCCAGCACGCGGAGCTCTTCCACATCCTCCGTAAAATCGGGTTCGCTGACGGGTAGTGGAAAATTTACCTCTGACGTAGGTTCATTGCTTCGTCTGCTTTCGGCGCTTGCCTGTGTGTCAGTCGGTAAGAACGGCACCGGGTACGTTTCGACACCCCGTCGCAGTTCGGCTTCCGTTGGAGCCAAGTCCAGACTCGAGAAGACCTCATCTGTATTATCGCCTGGAGCGGCATCCATTTCGCTCATCTCGTTTCCCAATGGATCCGCATGGGCGGCTAGCCGCTGCAGAAGCTCGGCATGCCGTAGAGGGCAATTGTTCCCAGCTTTTGTATGCCCGGTTTGGTGGCATCTGCTGCAAGTTGGAGGAGCCCTCGTCGGCTCTATCGTCTCAAATAAACTTGGCTCTCTTCTCGTGCTCTGCTGAGGGGCGCGTGATGTGTGGTTCACCATATCGGTGCGTTGCAGCGGCTCAAGTAAATGCTGTTGCGAACCTTTTCGTCTCAGGTGCCAATGAGTATGGAAATGCTCCAGTAAAAGAACGCCATGACTTTCTATTAGTGATTTGATTGTATGGACACACGGTAGACCCCACGACTTCGTGAACACCCCAGTGCAAATAAGCGGAGGCGGAGGTGTTTTTGTATAGAGCAGCTTGCGTTGTTCCTCCACTTTTCTGAGAGCTTCGTGCGAAACCCAGCCACGAACAGCACCATACAGAGGCCCCGAAAGCTCGATCGGTGTTCTAATCTGCTGTTTTGCTTGATTGGACGTGAGTTCAGACAGCTGATTGAGTACAGCATGCTTGATTGCCCTCCAGGCTTCGAACAGGTCCAGCGTGGACTTTCTCAGATGAGCTTTAAGAAGCGCATGAATACCCTCCACTCTCGATGTGGCGACATTCCCGAAATGAGAGTACTGATCAACCCATGCCTTCACCAACCTCTCTTTGTACAGATCAAGCCATTGGGTCTGGATGTATGCAACTTGCCCTACATAGTCTGGGACGTACTTCCTCTCGAACGCTGTGACACGCTCTTTGAAGACATGCTCACTTGGTCCACTCTCGATGTGGCGACATTCCCGAAATGAGAGTACTGATCAACCCATGCCTTCACCAACCTCTCTTTGTACAGATCAAGCCATTGGGTCTGGATGTATGCAACTTGCCCTACATAGTCTGGGACGTACTTCCTCTCGAACGCTGTGACACGCTCTTTGAAGACATGCTCACTTGGCGAGCTTACTATTGAGTGCCAAAACTGAAAGAATTCAGTCCATTTGTCCGTTGTTGAAGAAAGTGAGATCGTATCCTCGGAAGAAGGAGTTTTGAAGGCAGGCTTACATCGGTGAAGAACAGCCTTGTTTGCGTGCCAAAGACAAAGGA
>AZNH01000214.1:0-17697 GCA_000814955.1 Metarhizium guizhouense ARSEF 977 | reverse complement strand
CTTAATTATAATTTATAACTTATTATTAATATAATATTTAACTGCTTAAATTAACTATTTTAGTAGCTTTACTAATATAAACTACAACTAGTTTATCCCTTGGGAACCTTAGCTATTACATTCTCCCGGTGGTAACAGAAAGTAGTAAAACGTTATTCTCGGAAAACAGGTAAAATATTTAATATTTATAAAAGGCCAGCTCAGTTCCTCTCCAAGGTGCTCAACTCGAGAAAAGAGCTTACTCTCCCATAAATAATTAATATTCCTCGAATCCACGAATATTAGTAATTATCACAATGTCGAATTTCGTAAACAAAAGCTTTCCCTAGACACAGAAAGTACAGAGCTTATCCGAATTACTCTATTTATTAGGTATTCTCAGGCCTGACTCTTCTTTATTATAGTTTTCTTAATTCCTTTCTTGGGGACTAAACAGTTATACCCTTTTAATATATGTTTTTAGACTTATAACGTTTTTAAAAACCTATTATAATAAGTTATAATTATTAATTAATTACTATTTTAATAAGTAATTTATCTATAAGTATAAGAGCAAAGTAATTCTTTGACCTTATTTAGTTGTAATACTCCATGTTAAAGCTATAAATAAGTCGTTTAATATGCTTATAGCCTGGGTCTTATCTTGTGAAGTTAATAATATAGTAAGATTAATTATTACTTAAGTAAGTAGAAAGTCTAGAGAGAGTATTAAAAAAAATAATAAAAAAATAATTTCCTTTTCTCTATAAATTAAGTTATTTTCTTTTCTATTTAAGTGTAAAACCCTTGTATTTAAAATATAAATTATTAATAAAGAGTTATATAAAAAGGAGGTTATTACTATTAGTTACTGTCATGCCCAAAAAAATGTTCGGCTCATTGACCAAAGTTCGTTTCTAGGCGCAGACCTCTCTGTGGAACTCGTGGCTGAGCACCGTGCTGTTACTGTAGGTCGTAGGTACCGCCCTGTTGAACTGTTCTTCGCTGGCAGCCACAGCCGTCACATGGTTGTGGGCTGCCGCTGTGGAGGCATCACCGACCTCTACTGATCCATTTGGGGCCAATTGCTCAGCGATGCTGCGTCTTCAGGAGAACGAGCCATGGTCTGACCACAACGGCAACAGCACATTATTTTGATACAAGAGACAAGGCCGTTCGTGAACTGCTACGTTGACAGGTAGTAACTTAGATCCTCATGGCGGCTATGGCGACACTACGACGTCCCAATACGTGAACACGAATGCGCAGCTTCGCAATGTGAGGGTGTCCCCTCCATGCAGCACGTCCAACTATCGGGCATCATTATGGCATCAACACACTTGCGTGGACATGGTGTCCTCAGAATCGAAAAGAATGTGATGGAAGAGACTGGTGTGAGTCACCGGTGGTCAACCCTTTGTTCCACGATGTGTATCGTAGTCGCCTATGACGAAGCAATTGACAAACTCTAGTGCCTTGATTAACTGTTCTTTGGCAATCAGTTCGAGTACAGTACCAGGCATGGTTTTTTGAGAATTCAAGTAGATGGTCCACCACCCTGGTTGTGCGTCTGCCACGGACTCCAGGTCAAACACCAATGCCGGCTGGAATTGTTCAGTTAAGTTTTTCTGCTGCCTGATGCTACTGTAACCCGTCCAAGATGCAAGTTCATTGCAATGTGTATTAATACCTCCTGGTATGTAGATGCAGGACCGACAGCGCGTCGGCTCACAAGGCAAGAAAATCCACTCTCAGTTCACCGTCGCCTTTGACGTCACTTGAGCCTCTGTAACTGTGGATGCTTGGAGGCAACTGAGGGCAGTAGCACAGACGGAGGCGTGGCTTGATATGCCGAAGACAGGTGAGGTGTTTAAGACTGCGGATGACAGTCTCCGGAGACTTAATACGTATGCTCTCATCACTCTAAGATTACTGCAAAAAACGAGGGCTAGATCCTCGAGTCGTGAGAGACACAGACTCTGGCCAAGTCATTAGTAATCGTCAGAGGGATCGAAACGATGCCAGATACGTTCATGCCGCCGTGCCCGTTCATGCCGCCGTGCCCGTTCATGCCGCCGTGCCCGTTCACTGCGCCCCTCACAATCGGCTGTCCTTTTCTGGGAGACGCAGTCGTCCGAGTTTTCCACCTCAATTGTTGCGGGTTGGGGACATGGATTGTACTGCTAGCTAGTGTGTGTGGTTGAGCGCGGGGTGGTTGTGGGGCAACAGCTTCTTGGTTGGAGGAGTCGAGATTGGGAACTTGAGGAAGAAAATCAATTCTAGCCACATAAAAGGCAGGGGTCAGGGTCGAGTGTGACTCCCAATTACTCAGGCAGGCGATCTCCTCAACTTCCCTCCTGTGACTGCTTATGGATGGATAGCTTTTAACTCGATCTCAGCATGTTGGATCAGTCAGTTTCAAAAGTTCGGCGTGGGGCCAGGGATGGCTGGATCACCTGCGGGGCCCTCTGCCTCCCAACTACCTTCAAAGGCAATGCCCCTCAACTTCCGAAATGCGTATCTCTGACCTCTACGCGCTCGCTGACTTGGCCCTGTCAAAAGGGTCTGCATGTTGGTCAAGGCAAAGTCCTGGGGTCAACCAACGAACAAATGAAATTGTGCCACTTCATAGCAGGCTGCCTCAGCTTCCGCCTTCACTACTCCGCAGTTGCCTGCAGGCTGCGCTCTCTCGATCTTTCTCACAGGTGCTCGGGTGCCGTAGTGCGGTTGTTGAGGGTTCTGCTGGTTTGCCCGTGTATGGTGTCAATGGTGCATTTGTGCCAACATGCAGCCAGCCTGTAGTATATGTTCAGGCTGCACTTTGGTTTCTAGCCCCACCACACCCCGTGTCGCAGCTGCTGACTTCGGGTGGCTTCAGTACACGCCCCAGACTCTACTTAGCTGCAAATTTAGCAGCTTGTAATAGGATTCTTATTGGAACTTCTATTACTATATAAAATAGTATGTGAAATAAAGTATTCTTTAGCCTTAGGATTCTTATTGGCTTAATATCCCTTCAAGTACAAAAGTGCAGCCTTAACACAACTAAGGGGATAACTGATCATTGGCAACATGTGCTTAAATTTTGAGGACCCTCACATGGGTATGTGGGTGAACATCATTGGCTCTCTTACGCTCTGTTATTGCGCTTTGCCCGTGCGATAGCTCATCAGCAAGTCCTCTCATCCTCGCCACGTCATTTACTCTACCATTGGACATAAGACAAAGAGGGGCTTGATGGACCTGCGCTTGCCTCATTACGCATGACATTATGTATTGCGATGGCAGATGCATATATCAGTGGAGCTGGCGAACGACAAGGCGGCTCAAATGGCTGCAATGGCAATGTATAAAGCCATCAACACATGCTCACATCCAGTCTCGAAGTGAACTTTTTTATCACCATTTTGTTTCAAGCATATGAGATATTATCATACTTCAACTCCATTATAGTGTGTGCACTTGTTAGCAATGCCTTTAAGTCTCTATGGTCAGTGTAACAATCCTGTGTACTGCGATCAAACAAACATCAAACGAGGAGACGCGTGTCCCAAATGTGGCCATGTTCGCGAATGAAAGTGTAAGTGGGCTCTATTGTGACGATACTCGGTTTTAGTTGACCTTAACTCTACTAGTATGCCTATCCTTCGCCGGTCCTTCGGTGGTCGACGTTGAAAGGATTGGTTAAGCACGCATGTCCGCTCAACTGAGTTAGAGAGAATGTGAAGGCAACGCGATTCATTCATTACAACTGCGTTAGGTAGACTTTTTCCGTCCGATCTAGCACGGTATCAAATGACAGTGCCCTTCCCTCTTCATAAAATTGCATACACAAGCCAATGTCTCCAAGTATGCTTCCGAAAGTTTCCGAAAGTCTTGGTGACGCACTCGTGCCCATTTCCATGCAAGCAACATCTCCTACATATTGTTTCCCTTCTTCATTCAAGTCTAGGTTCGCATGTTGAGGATTGAACGAGGCGTACATGTTCATCCGCGCCGCAAAAACCTCAATGGGGGCTGTATGTGCAAATTCCCAATCGATCACTCCCACAACCTCGAAGCTATCATCTAACAGGAGGTTATGCATGAGAAAATCGGGGTGCACAATAGGATAGGTACGGGAACTTCTGGCGGGCATAAGAGTTTCGGTCGTTAATTTCAGTCGCTGCGGAAAGGATTCGGTGGCCCGAATTAATTTTGGGTCCTTGAGTTGATGTATGTTTTTGAAGCTTGCGTTGTGCGTCGTCCAAGCTAAGAAATAGTCCGCCATTGAGTCAAAAGGTCCTTTGAAGCCAAATTGAGCTGGGAGCGGGCCAATATCAATATCACCATTGGAGTTCAATACAAGAGAACCAAGCTTGTCTAAGGTGGCATTTGCTAGTTTGCACTGGAGAGGTCAGCCAACGGCAAATGAAGCTTAACGGGGTAAACAACCTGTATAGACGCTATCGACTTGCGTAACTTGATTCGTTGTTCTTCAGTAAGAACGTTTGGGCCACCAAGGTCATAGAGCATATTGCCTTCGATGCATTCCATCAATAGGTAAGGCAATCCGACAGGATTTTTCTCTAGGCCTGTGTTGTAGGCAAACACTCTCGGGACGGGGATATCGGTGGACTGCGAAATAAACTTCATGGTTGCGATCTCGCTTTCCATTGTAAACTGTTTCTCGCTCGTCCACCAGGTGGAGTCAGGCTCCGGGACTGGTGGACCACATATGGTTGGGATGCGTGCCAGCCACAGCTCGCCCCGCTCTGTGAGCTTGATTCGGCGAACAATGTGACGACCACCAGCGTGAAAGTTTCCTTCATAGGCACTTGTCTGATCTCCACTAAGTTGTTTCGTGATGTCAAGCAAAGCGTCCCATTCCGTGTGGCTGTATGTATTATTGGATGGTTCATCGTTATGCTGCCCTGTCCATCGGAAGACAAAGGACGATGTCCGCCGTGGCGAATTGGTGGTATTCGAAACGGATCCAAGTGGCTCGTAGGATTTAGACGGGTTCCCGTGATCAAACCACGCCTTCGAAGTGTTGGCTGGTGAGTCTGGGCCCGAACCCGAGTGCAGAATTCGCGACCAATAGCATTCCGAAGATTTGGGAGGATCCCCGGACATAGTCGACCAGTCGTCCGAACTGTTGTATCCGCAGTCGCCCTGCGTTTTGCCCTTTTTCTTCGCGTCGGTTTCTGAGATACTGGCTCTACATCGATAGGAGACGAGAGGGCGTTGGGAGGCGTTCAAGAAGACTTGAAAGTCAGTAGTGACATATGTACGACGTAAAGGAGCTGGCGATGAGAGACCAGGCCGATAGAGCGCGCAATGAAGAGTGTTTAGCAAAATGGAGAAGAATTCAGGCAGGAAGAGGAAGAGGTTCAGCAAGCGGCCTTTATCTAACTGGATGCGAGTTTCCCTGAAATCCAAATTTGTAGCCTCAGGCAGCAACGATGGAGTTCAGAGAATCAAAATCATTAACGTGGGTGCAGAGCGGGGTAGCTTCATGTTGCCCCCATCTTCATCTGCCAAGCGCGGCGGAGCCAGAGTCCCGTAGTGATTGGGGTCGAGCAGCACGCGGAGGCGTTGAGCCTGGTCCCTCAGGTACGGCACGGTACGGATTTTATTTCGCCCGGAGGGACATCCCTAGAGGGCCTGGCTGGGAAAGCTATTTACGGCTCGATAAAGTTGGTACATGACACCTCAAACCCCACGCTTTCTCTTACAATGGTTTACTTTCGCCTCGTCGCTAGTATTGATTTGTATTCATATAAAGTACATTGTAGAGGTGCGGCATGTCTACCTACATAGACCCTCTACCTTGCTCCCCTTGGATCCTGTTCCGCCTCTTTGCGGGGCACTGCCAGTTCGCAAGTCAATACCAGTATGCTCCTTAATCCTACTTCAACGGCCAACGTGAAGGTTCCATCCTCGATGGCCGTCTTCAAGATCCCGTGCTCCCCAGTAGACCGACACGCGCGTCCGTCCTCTCGGGCGATATAGAAAGTGTCGTCACTGCAGTCCGCCCCCTCAGTCTTCCGTCGCTTCCATTATATGCTGCACTCCGCAGACTGTCAGTCCTGTTTCGCGCTGCGTTGCCAGATCTCTCTGCAAGGCCGACCGTGTCTCGCAGGAGTTCGTCCATCTACCTCTGTATCCTGAACAGCCAAGCGACGTAGTGCCATCCCTCCTACTAACCAAGGTGCTTCGTCGTTCTCTGTACGGTGTCAAGAGCGCTGCCCCTTGGTCGCTTTCTCTCGCCATGACTTTTCACGCTTCCTATCAGTCGCGGCGCATCTCATCCCCTTACACCAGCGCAGCCCCAAAGCACCCCAAGGGTGCCCTTGCCCTATCTCACGACCCATAGGTTCATTGCTTGTAGGCTCGATTTCGCCTTCGTGAGTCGGGTGGTTTTCAAAGCGTTCCCTTGTGGCTTGTGGTCGGCGGGGTTCGCGAACTCCACGCACAGCGGACAAGTGCTGATCGGTCGTGACTCTTCTTGGCTTTGCAAATGCCCGGGAGGCAAAGGCAGCATTTCCAGGTTCAGCACCACGGGGAGGTGAGAGTCGTCGCTGGCCTGCCAAAGGGAATTGCTACGGGGGACGCACACGAGCCAGGTTTGGGCTACAGCCGGAGGCACTCGTGTCCCCAGTTTATCATCGGTCCCCATGATCTCTATCCCTGTCCGCCCCCCATCAATTGATGGGTAAGTGTTCGTCCGTGTCCGTGGCTGGTAACGGATGTTCCACCCGTCTCCCAACGCTGCCCATATCTCAAATTGAGATACAGAGTCCTTATTAAAGATGTCACAAATAAGTACAGTAAGCAGATAAATGAATGAATTACCTTTTGAGCTATCCTGGAGTATTGGCCAGACTTCCCTGCCACTTAATTTTCGTGACCTCGAGTCTTAATCCTGCTCGTCGGTGGCAGGTCGGTAACTTGCGGTCTCAAACAGCAAGGGATGGTCGGCTATTTTGGGATTAGCGCTGAGGTCATTGTGGAAGAGCTCAACGCTAGTCCAGGCTGGGGGGTGTGGAATCTTCCTGTGGACGCAGCCCAGCGCGCCGCTTCCAGTCAAAATTCACCAGGCTACGAGCGACGCCTATTTGCCGCGAAGCGGAAGGTTGATAGCAGGCCATGAAACCCGTAGTTTCGGCCATGATTCTGCCTCTGCCAGGCAAGAAGCCCAAGCAACAACACTACTTGTGTCCAGATTACATTGCCTACTTATTCCAGTCTCCAAAGCCGGTTGGGAGCAACGCATCAACACTGGAGACGGAGAACTCGCCTGCCTCATGGCAACGGGGCGGCAGGAAAGCCGAACATGACCGCAGTACGGCCGCCCCACTTGCACAGTAACCCAAGGGCAAGGGGCGGCTGGTCGGCGGCTTCGGGGGGCTTTCCCGCAAGGCAATCGTTTCCTACCCTTGTCATTCAGCCTTACCCTTGTCCCTTGAGGATGACAAGGACTCCTCCAAAAATTACCCCTGCAAATCCAGGGTATGCTAGCCCCGTCTCGCCAGGGATTCAAGGATTCAGCTGTGTGGACAAACGCCACAGAGGTGTGCAATACATTTTCAGGCTGACTACAATCACCCTCGGACTCCGTCTGAGTCCCGACAGTATGTCCAAAATTTGCCTCGGAGTACTGCAAAGTACTTCCAGGTACGGAGTTCCTTCAACGCAGCCTGAAATTGCCTCTGATCCCGCTACAAATGTCCCCTGTTCGAGCAACAGTGGAGGCTCCCAAGGTCTTTGAAAGTATGCCTGGGTACATGCCTCTGTTCCTAACCCTAACGTGCAAGGCATTATACTGTACCATAATGATCATGTACAACTGGGCAGCGCGGGTGTTCCATTGTGTGAGGGGTAAAGCGCCTTGGTGGTGACCAATACCCCCAGTCCCTCTCTTCACCAGATGGTGTAGCTAATCGGCTCACTTCGAACCAGTGATCGGAATGGTCTGGTCTGGTCTGGTCTGGTCTGGGGGGTCAGACGAACGAGACTAACAAGCTGGATCAGACGGAACACAAAAACGCAAGAATTAGAGTTGGTATTAATACTGTACCGGTACAGTAACTAGCTATATTTACATTTACAATACGTTGATCCTATCGCCGTCATTCATACCGTCCTCGCTTTCACTATTGGTCTCGACCTTTGGCTTTCCAAATCACGCCCTTAGACACTCACACGCCTCAATAATATCAGCCTTCAGCCTGCCGCGGCGATCAACGACAGCAAGTTTCGACTTTCGGTTTTGACAGGCTAAACATGTTGCTTTGACAGGACGTTTCTGCGTACTTGATTCTTGGATTGTAGATATTTACGGAGCTAATTTGGCTGCCATAAGGTTTTGGAAGCAGCCGTCGCTCTCGCTGCTCTGGGTAGTCTCTCTTCTCGCTCATGCTTGTGGAGCTGCTTATTGTCTAACGCAGATTGGCCCTGAAGAGTGAACACGGACGAATCCAAAATTGGCCAAGGAAGGAGATGTCTATCCCGATATAGTGAAGAGCATGAATTCGACGGTGCTCCTGAGAGAGTCGGTTCGCCCGTTTGCTCGGTTTGCTCGCAGCTTGGTTTGGTATGCTGGAGGATCAGAATGCGGGGCATAATGTCATCTGGTGGCGACGGTTTGGATCTAGTCAATATGACCAATGTGGTTACAGAGTGGAAATGGAGGGTGACTGCCTTCAGATACTGCCGCGGATTTCGGCTTAACGAATTTCCGGTCTAAGCCCTTCCCCTTCAGTCTTAATACAGTATATATGTGCATGCCGACACTGTGTCTGTGCCACAAATGGCAGGAAATGGACCCCACTATAATCGTTATCTAGCCAATGTTGCGACAGGAATTTCGCCTTCCACTGTACTGTACTTACCGTGTACAGTATTGGCCAAGTCAACAAATTAGGAGAAGGCTCTGAAATGTGCTTCGCCTTGAGATCCCTAGACAGCCACTTGGCAGAAATGGCAGAAGTGGATGAATGACTCGCAGGGCGATTGAGCTGTTTTCGCCTGCTAGGCAGCGGGCAGCCAATATGAGATCAAGCTGTTGCCTTTGCCGGAGTGCCTGGGTGGAAAGCTACCAGCAGCAGCTGAATTGACAAACGCAAGCTACTGTAGCACTTCTAAATATAACTCGTGACAAATCTCCCCTGTAAATAGCTTCAATGAAGGACCACGCCACTGTGAATCACTTCCATAGACGCACATCGTGACATTAACGTTTTTCCTCCAACTCTTGCTCGACCCGCATATCATGCACCCAAGATAATAGTAACTCTGCTCGGTCCACGCCGTCACAAAAGACACAGGACCTTGAAAGAGCTACAAGCGCTCCGACCCACCGTAGCTGCAGTACCATTCGCAAATTTCACAAATTGGCGTGCCGTGCGGATACCCGCACGGTCGTCATGATATTATAGTGTTCGACGAAGCTCAGTGCTTTCACCAATGACGGCCAAACAAGGGTGGAAGCCCTTTTGCCGAAGCAGGACTTTCATTGTTTGACTCAAAATTCATTCTCTTTATGTACAACAACGCAGTACTGTAGGCATCTCGACCTAGCGTCCAACGACAAGGAGAAATATTTTCCCGAGAGGGCCAAGCTTGCCCACTCCCAAAAAGAAACGTGCCAAATTACTGAGCACACGCGATAATCGATGCATGCTTTAGGCACGAAGGTCGATTGTCACCGGCCGATCTTTTGGCCCGACTCAAACCGCAAAACAGCTGTCACTTTCCATCGATCTGCCTCGCGAATGGGGTGAATTTATTCTGCCACTCTATTGCTGATAAGCCTGATAAGAAGCGCCGCGAGGTGTATTATGTCGACTGTGCAATTAATTTGTATTTTGAAGCTTGCAACTGCAACTGTCAAATGTACTGTAAAATGTACTATAAAATACACGACAAAATTCCGAGCAATTAATTCCGCCTCCTTAATATCAGCCGTAATCCCAGTGCGATACGCGGCGTAAACCGATGCAGTGGCAGCAAGCAAAACCAGGGCGACTTATAGGGTTAAGCGTAGATAAGGAGGCATGGGGCTCAAGGATCCAGGCACGGGGAGGGGCTTTTATACCTAAACAGCCTCTATCTATAGCACAATTACGAGATACTAGTGGCTATTCTTGGGCGCTATCTTTACTTGGACTTCTGTCAACTACTCAAACTCTATAGGTCACATTATTTATCTCGACTAATTAGCCTTTTGGTATTAATAATCAGAAGTGATGACACCTAACCTGTGTTGCCTGTCATCTAAAGTCAATGTCCCTCTGAGACTTCTGCATGGTGATGTTACTGGGACTTTAAACAGGACCGTGCCATAACCATGTTGGATAATCTGCTTTGTAAGACTCGCTAGCCACACTGTTCAGCCACCTGAAAGTCCATTTTCAGGTGGCTGAAGACTATGACGGGGGGGCTTATGCAGCGTGGAGGGGCTTCAGTAGCTTGGGGAAAGTAGGCCCATAGGGCTGCGTGGTAGAGTGGACGGTTCGGCTCGTCTGCTGTCACGCTGCTCCACAAACACAAGCCAAAGAGCCGTTCCTCAGCCTTGCACTCGTACTAGTATCGCTAAACCGACGCTCAGTCTGGACCGTGTCTTCGCGCTCGCTTGTCAGCAGCCCAGCAGCAATGGATATGGGTTATAACACGAGACAAATCTACAGGGGTACACCAAGGAAATATTCAGAGGTTACGTTGAAGCAACCTCCGCAATCATAGGAAGCGCGGCTCTGCTAGAACAATCTGCTTACGAACTTATTCGCCCATTTATCACTTGGTGGGCATTTCGCCATTCACGAGGAACATCGTAGCAACATACTATGTCTTCACGATACACGAGACTTAATTGTTACTCAAGGGAAGGGTGGCGAAGGAACGTGATTAACTTCTTTGCACAGGCGGTGCTGCTGCAAAAGAGGACAGGCTTGACGAGCTTACATGGATGCTTTCACCAGTTGATGTACATCGGCACCATTAGTTCTATGCACCTGAGACCGCAGACACAGTAAGTAACATCATCACCGATAATCCACTACTACACTATACAAGATCTTCCTGAACAGTTAAAGAATGGCTTTAAAGCAGGTCTACTAGCATACCATCATCATGACAAAGAGCCGGCGCTGTATTAATACGCAATAACAGTGGCGGGGCCTTGACGGGAACAGGACGCAGGTATGAGAGGGGGCTATGGGATCAGCATATACATCCAGTATTATTAATAACACCGTCGCTTCGTTTTGCCTTGGGATACAGTATCAGGCCAAATGCAGAAGTAGAGATGTGTACGTCGGCTATTTCCCAAGGGCGAATTGAGCTGTTTACGTCTTGCCAGGTAGTGGGAAGCCAATATGAGATCAAACTCCCCGAATTAAGGCTGCCAGAGCCACTAGTGGCAAGGGGCTTTTTCTGTCGATGACGTATTTTCATCAAAGCATGGCGATGGGCGGTATTCGGAGGTAGCCAAAATCGGCTACTTTCCTTACTGTGTGCGGTCCGCTGTTGTGGACAGACGAAATGGGCCGAGATAGACATGATCAAGAACCATGCAGCTGTGAACGTATTGGCAATTGGGTCATGCGCTGTAAACATGGGTACACAGCAGTCCTTGAATTCGCTCATTACGACTGCCCTGCATTGGCTTGCGGAAACAACTTGCTGTCATGGGAGTAACCCCCATTTTCATGTGTAGCCACGCAACCTTGTTTTAATAGTGCCTCTATGAGTTTTACTCGGGCATCATGTTATTGGATATTTGATATCCTACCGCTTTAATAGTACTCTGTTTGGTGCCCAAAGCGGTGGTGGAGGCTGCGCTACAATTCTAAGTCGTGAGCTCGGTGGCAACTTTCATTCCGGTCCCTTGTAGGCCCGTTAGTAATTGTGGAGTGCAATTGCCGAGAAATCTCTCGGTGAACATGGGCACTGGATGTCGAAGTGCTATCCTCTGGCCGTGAAGATGTCACTAACGAACAGGCGGCTTGTTGTCAGTCCTGTTGTGTACCGTAATGTATATGACAACACGTTACCAGTACAATCTTAGTGTTATTAACACTGTGTTGATGTACCAAGTTCGATGTCAACGCAGAAGGAAGGAGCAAATGGGCCGGGGGTTAAGGGGTATTTTGAAGAATTGCAAGGGAGCCAAAA
Organism: Metarhizium guizhouense ARSEF 977; assembly: GCA_000814955.1. Taxonomy (NCBI): domain Eukaryota; kingdom Fungi; phylum Ascomycota; class Sordariomycetes; order Hypocreales; family Clavicipitaceae; genus Metarhizium; species Metarhizium guizhouense. The sequence goes on along the minus strand of AZNH01000214.1, from coordinate 5,559 downwards.
AGCTATTTTTGGCTTGTTGCTGATGTAAACCTGGCTTTAGTATCCCTACAAAAGAGTTGTCCAAAAGAGTACTTTCTTCTTGGCACTTTCTCCTACTGTGTATACTTTGATTTACTTTGGCAGCACAACAGGGCGCCAGCATCTAGGTGAGATGTGGCGGTTGGCCGATGTGGAGGCACATAAATGGCTGCGCCAATTTTCGCTTGATCCCCGTTGTTTTCTACTGCCTTCCAACGCCATCATCAACCATTTTTGCTGCGCAACCGATCAGTCACTGAAGACAACTTCTATCGGCGAACTCTTCTTGGGTTTGGACTAGTGCTGTTGACAGTTGCTCCCTCCAGCTTTGGTAGCATAGGCTGCACCTTGATGGAGGGTGTAAGTCTTGTCATAAACTTTCACATTTCAGCGTCTCCCATGCCATGGCAGACTAAAAGCCCACGAACAGTAGTCAGATACGTTGACCCAGAGCCTTGTTGCCGCTTGGGTGTGTCGTTCCTGGCCTCTGCTTCGGCCACTGCTATAGCCACCTTGCTGAAGGCCCCCGTGATCGCCTGTGCACCCACCATCTGCAGCCACGCCAGTTCCTGCGCACCACAGGAGTACATCTACACACTCGATGCGTAGTCTATGACAAGTGTGATAGTCAATATAAAAAGTTATTTAGCTGTTTAGGGTAAAAGTATCTTTAATCTCCTTAAGTATAGGGTAGCTATAAGGCCTTTAATAGCCGCTCTAATTATATATTTTTTATATTATAAGTTTATATTTATAATTACTTTTAGGACTTTTATACTACTTTTTAGCTTAACTTTTTTTCCTTTTATTAAGTATATTTTATTACTAGATTATAAAATAGTTTTTATAAAGTAAATTACAACTGTTTTATTTACTTTAAATATTATATTATTATATACTTTTTATTTAAGTGTATTATTAATAATTAATTAAATACTTACTTAGTTTTTTTTTATAATTAGTCCTATTATTTAAGCTATATAATTATTTATAAAAGTAATTAAACTACTATTAATATTAATTTTTCTTTATATTAAGTCTATATTAAAAAACAAGAACACTATTAATAATAATAGTAACCCTTATAATAGGCTAGCCTAGGCTAATACCCGGCCTTTAAACGTATATTTATTTACTATTATAAAGGCTATTCTATCTGAACAGAAGGCGCTTACTTAATAGACTAGTTTATCTAGTATACTCCTCGCTTTTATCCTTTCTAGTAAGCGCTCTTTGTATATACTATTATAAGCGCTTTTTATATTAAAGCTTATTAAGCTCAGTACTTTTCCGGCCTTTTATACCTTATATATATATTCCTATAAAAACAAGAGCACTTACTCAGCTGACCATCTCTTTCTCGCTCCGAAGTAGTTTACAGGCAAAAGTCCACAAGCCTTAGCAGCGTAAGATATCCTTTCTGCGATAACTGCTTCTATTATCTTGCCTAGTGTTGACAAAAGGGATATTAGTCATTTACAGATCCAAATGATCCTGCTTTTATCCTAGTTTACCGTCCCGACTATTTATCCGTGGATTATGTCACCGCGTGGTGGCTCATGCAGCCGGCCTATTCTGCAGCCTACGAGCTGGGGTCGTAATAGTTGGCAAGGATATACAAATCCTACCCTATATTAACTATTAACTTAAAGGAGAAACTATACTTACTAGTTATTAAAAAAACTATATTAAATTATAATAATAAGAATTTAAAACAGGAAATTATTAGCTTAAAAAGCTTTAATAAAAATAGAATTAAACTTTATAAAGTTATTATATAAGTTTAACTTATTAAATAATAAGCTTTATAGTTTTATATACTATAATATATACTACTCTACTTAAATATTACTATTTCGTTTCGTGCTATCACACTTAAGGGAGCTAATAGCAACGGTTTATTAGAGAGAATACTATATATATAATAGGGTAGAGTCGTGAGAATATTAACTTAAATTCTCTTGTTTTATATACTAATTATAATAGTATTTTTAATATAATAAACCTTTATAACTTTATTAAGAATATTTATAAAATTTGTTTATAAAAATAGTATAACTTGTTTAGTTTTCTCGCTTACTTTGAATTTTTAAGTGTATTATCTAGATATAATTTAGGCTATATTAGCGTGTAATAGCTTCTTAGTAGCTTTAAAATTAAGATTTAATAAATAAACTTTTACATGCTAAGAATATAATATTAAAAATTATAATTATAATTTCTTTAGTATAATAAATATATTTAATAAGATAAGAAGATTTAATAATCTTATAATTTTTCTTTACTCTATTAACCTGGATTAAGTCGGTACTAAACGTGAAACGAGTATATTTATATTATTACTTTCTTAGTATAGTATTATTAAGAAAGTAGATTAAATTATATTAATTTACTTAATATTACTTAAAAACTTTATTTTTTATATATTATATAACTTTAATAATAATAATAATAATAATAATTATTTTTAGCTTATTATATAAGTTAAATTTATTTAATTTTAGTATTTATATACTTAAAAACTTAACTTAAAATACTTATATAATTTTTTTTTAAAATAATTCTTTTATAAAAATTATCAATATTAGTATTTTACTTATATATAAAAAAATAAATTAAATACTTTTATTATTATTTACTTAAATATATAATATTATAATTATAAAAAAATAATAATTTAATAAATTTCTTATATTATTTATAATAATTATATATAAATAATAATTACTTATTAATATTTTTAATATAATTAATTAATTTATTAATAAATAAGTTATTATTTATAATATTAAACTTAAAGTTTTTTAAACTTTTTATATATATTTTAATATAATTATTAAGAAATTTATTATTAAGTTAAAATATAATTTTATTAAGTACTTTTTTAATAGTTTTTTTAAATTTTAAAAATAAGTTTTAATTAATATTAATTATATATTTATATTAACTTATAATAATATTATTATTAAAGTTATTACCTTTTTAACTTAAATTATTATTATAAATATAACTTATTACTTATTATAAAAACTTATTATTACTTATTATTAAAAGTAATAATTACTAGTATTTATTTTACTTTAAAAAGACTTTTAAGTTTTTATTTATTTTAAAGCTAATATTTTAATTAAAAATTATATTAATTATATTATTTAAGTTTATATAATTAATAAAATAAGTTTTAAACTTAATTAAATTTTATAAGTTTTTTAAGTAAATACTAAATAAGTTATTTATATTATAAATAAACTTACTTATAATTTACTTATAAAATACTAAGTTAAATAAGCTAATAATCTTAGTATAATAGCTATTAAAACTAGCTAGAAATAGTATATTTATATTATAAATAACTACCTTTAAAAACTTATTAACTTTTATAAAAATAAATTAAATTATAATACTATTATTTATAATAAAATAAATAACTAGATAAGACTTATACTAGTTAGTATTTAAGTTTTTTATTATAATAATAAATAATTTCCTTATAAAATACTTATTATTTTTTTTCTTAAATTAATAAAAAAACCTTAAAATTTATTTAATACTAGTTAATTTACTAAATATATTAAAAGAATTAACTTTTTTAAGTAATATAAAAACTACTAGAACTATTATATATAATATATATATAATAAATAAATATAATATAAATACTATAAAAAAATAAATTATATAAGTAATAATTATATTACTTTTAAGTAATATATTAATTACCTTAAATTATATATTATAAATTTTATAATATACTTAATATAATTAAAAAGAGTTTATAATTTATTTTATTATTTTCTTAAAAAATAATAAATATTAATTAAATAAATAAAATTCTACTTTTTTAATAATATTAAGTTATATAATAATAATAATAATTTTAAATAAAATTTAATAGTTAATTAATAATAAAACCTATTATAAAATAATAATATATTTTAATAATAATTATAAAAGTACTTTAAAAATATATTAATTTTTAAGTTTTAATTAATTTTTTTATTTATATTTTATTACTTTTATTATTATTATTTTTAATATACTTTAAAGTTATAAAACTTAAACTAGAAATAGTATTAAAACGCCTTTTATTAATATTATTTAAGTAGTATTATACTAATATTAACTTATTCTTTTTATAAGTTAATAGCTTAAAATTTATAATTTTAAAAAGAAAATACTAAAAGTCTTTTAAGTAAATATAAGTAAGATCTTACTAGCTTATAATTATACTCTAGTACTAGTTAACTTTAAAAAGTATAATATTTTTTTTTTTTTAAAAACCTTAAATAAAAGTAAAAAATATAAAATACTTTATTAAAACTTACTTAACTTATAATATTTACTTGCTTATAAATAATTAAAATAATAATAATATATAGCTAAAAGTTATAATATATATTTATAAAAACTTATATATTCTTATAAACTAAAAATAATTAATACTTATTTAAAATATTTTATAATTTATAATAAATAATATTATTATTATTAACTTTTATTATTAATTATATTATAATATCTCCTTAAACGCTTTATTATAATAATTAGTACTAGAAAGAACTTTTATAACTAATAACTTTAATATTAAATATTATTTTTAGTAAACTAAATAACTAGAAAGTTATAAAGAGAATATTACTACTTAAATAGTAGAAAATAACTTAACTTTCTTAAATATAATAAATATATTAATAAACTTATCTAATAATATAATTAACCTAGCTTTTTTTAATATTATTTTAGTATTTATAATTATAAAAAACTATTTTATTATAAGTTTTAATTACTTTACTTTAAATATTATACTTTTTAATATTAGCTTAAACTTCTTATAAGTATTAAATAAAGTATAAATAATAATTAAAAAAAAGCTAAAATACTTTAGGGAACTTATTATTATTAGAGCTTATTAAGTACTAATAAATATAATAATAGCCTTATAGCTTAATATACTTATTACAACGCTTATTAACTTCTTCTAGTTAGCTACTAGAGCTATTAATTACCTTATATAAAAAGGAACGTAAAGTGTATTATAATAAATTAATAAGTACGCTAAAACTGCTATAAAATACTATATTATATAAAGAATTCTCCTTTTAAAATTCAGCTAGAAGGTTTAACTAGTTAAAAGAGAGTTCTAGTATATAATTTACTATACTAAATAATAGTATTAGTATAATTTTATTAATAGCTTTTTAAATAATATATTAATTTATAAAGTAGTCTAGTAGCTTAAATTACTAGGAGCTTTCTAGCTTTTATTACTTTAAATTAGTAATAATATATATAAAACCTAGTTAAATAAAGTAAATACACTAAAATATAATACTCTTAAATATTATATAATAGTAAATAATATTATTAACCCCTAGATTCTAGTTTATTTAATCCGGAAAATACTTTTTACTTAAAAAGTTATACTAGAAAAAGTAGAAAATACTATAATTAAAATAAGTAATACTTTACTTAAAGCTAATAATATTATAATTAAGCTATTATTTTATTAATAGTAAATATATATATATAAATACTAACTAT
>AZNH01000213.1:0-17717 GCA_000814955.1 Metarhizium guizhouense ARSEF 977 | reverse complement strand
AGTAAAATAAATTAAATAAAAAGTAAAGTAAATATATAATATTCCCTATTTAAGGTTACTTAATAATTAGGGGGGTATAAGTAAGAAAAAAAGTATATTATAAATTTAAATTAAAAGCTTAAATTTAAATTAAGGTTTAAGTAAAGTTAAACTAGATTTAATATAAATAAACTTTAAGTTAAATTAAGGTATAATAAGAGAAAAAAGAAGAAAAAAAAGCTCTTTTTTTTCTTTTCTTTTTTTTTAAGTTTATTTTTACTTTAATAATACATATATACAGCAGCAAGTATAGCTAGTCTATTACACTTACTAGTATAAAATAAGCTTGCTAAATAATTTAAGGAGGTAATAAGTAGCTAGTTTTATATAATATAAGTTAGTATTAATTTTCCTAATAAATTATAGCTAAAGACCTAGAAGACTATAGTGTATTTATATAATAAATCGCTATAGTAAGTAAATAACTAGAAAACGCCGTTTAAATAGCTGTACTAGTAGCTATAAAATAATAATTGCAATACTATATACCTCCAAGTATAGCTTAAAATTACTTACTTTAAGGCGTATAAATACTACACTTATTTACTAACTAGAAAAGCCTTATAAAATAAGTAAAAAAGAACTTAAAAATTTATTTTTATATAAAAGTTAAGTATTTTATTAAATATAATTCTACTAATATTTTTAAAATTTAAATTTTAGAATAAAAAGAGATTTATTAAGTTAAAAATATAACTTTTAATAAAACTTATTTTTATAATTTAAGAAATTATTTATAAAAACTTTATATTAAGAAAGTAAAATTATAACTTTAATTTTTTACTTATATTAAAAGTAATTTAAAACTTAGAAAATTTAAATAAATTAAAATAAAAGTATATAATAAGCTAAAATTATTACCTTTAAAAAAGGTAAAAAGCAAAAATAAAACCTAATTAACTATTTAGGTTATATAACGATTTCTTAACTGTATACTTATATTGAACACCAGAAACGAGAAGATATTATGCGTCGTAAATAGTGTTCTAAATAGGCAGTCTAAATAGGCTAGACCGCCTAGACTACCTGTTTTAAACAGTTTAATTTAGTAGTTTTAGTAGACTAGGTAGTCTAGTTTAATAACCTTAAACTACTTAAACTACTTAAATAAATTATATAATTAAATAAAATTAAAAGCTTATAATTAATAATAATATATTTTATTTATATAAAAAGTAAAACTATTACTAATATAAGCCTTAATAAGTACTTAATTTTATATATTATTATAAATTCTTTTTTATAATTTAAACTTTTTTTTTAAAAAAAAAAAAAAAAAGGCTTTTATATTATTATATAATAATTATTATTTTAGTATTTATATTTATATAATATAATATAATAATTAATATTATTTAAAAAGTTATTATATATTAGTTATTATAACTTTTTTATAAATTAAGTAAAATATAATATATATATTTACTTACTTTAATTTTATTTTTATAAAAATAAAATATAATATAATTATTAGCTAATTAATTAATTAATTATAATTTTATTTATTAAGCTCTTAATAGCTCTTAATAATAATAAATATATAATAATTATATATATTATTTTATTTAATAAATAATTAAGTAAAAATAGAATTAAAAAAATAAAAAACCTTATTAAATATAATATAAATTTATTTTTATAAAAATAAAATTAAATTATAATTATATTAATAATAAAAAAGAAATAATTAATAATATTAAGGTAAATAATATATTATAACTTTAATATTACTTTATAAAAAAAGTTATTATTTATTATATATATAACTTTATATTAATATTATATATTTTAAACTACTTATTATAATATTATTATTATATTTTACTTTAAAAATATAAAGTAATTACTTATTATTATAATAAGTTTAAAGTAATTATTATAATATTTTTTTATAATAAAAAAAGTAAATTTACTTATTATTTTACTTATAAACTTAATTACTTTTATTACTTTATATTTAAGCTTATTATTTATTTTAATTATACTTATAAAAACTATAATAATTATTAGTATTTTATTATAAATTATAAAATACTAAAAGTATATTATAATAATTAATATATATAAAAAATCTTTTAAGTAAGCCTAGTATAATAAAGTATAATATTATTATAAACTTTTTTTATTATACTTAGTAATATTATTTACTACTTTTATATTAAGAGTAAAATAAGTAAAATAACTAGTAATTATTAGCTACTAGTAGTTAATATTATAATAATAATAATAAATATAAAAGATAAAAAAGAGAAAAAAGAAAAGAAGAAAGAAAAGAAAAAAAAAAAAGAAAAAAAAAATTATAAATAAGAGTAATAATAATAAGTATAAAAATAATAATTAAAAAGTAAATAACTTTAATAAATTATTATATTAAAAAGCTATTATAAATAAAATTAAAAGTATATAATAATATAATAAGTAGAACTAGAAAAAGGCCTAGTATTTTATTATTAAGAAAACTATTTTATAATATAAAATAATAAACTAGCTTAAATAAACTAATTAAAGCTAATACTTTAATAATTAAAATATTAATAATATTACTTAACTAGTATAAATACCTTACTTTAAGTAGTAAAATCTTTATAAAATAATTATTATTACTTATATACTTTTTTTTAAGTATTATATTAATAGCTTTATTATTATACTCTTTATAATTTAATTATTATTTATTAGCTTATACCTTAAAAATACTTATAATAAGCTGTTTAAGCTACTTTAAAAATAAATTAATATAATCTAGTATTTAAAATATTAGTAATAATTCTTCTACTATTATATTAATATTTTATTACTAGATAAAATAATATTAAAAAAAGAGTATAAGTTCTACTTTATTACTAGATAATAAAAAGTATTAAAAAAGCTTAAAAATTACCTTAATAATAATTATATTATTAAGAATATATTATAAGATAAAGTACTTATAATATTTATTAATTTCTAAATATAATAAATTACTAAAAACTTATTTAAAAGCCCTTTTTAATACTTTATTATTATTCTAGGTATTAATATTAAAATAATATAATTATAACTAATATATAACTTTATATATATACTTATTAGCTTTATTTATATAAGTTAAGCTTTATTTACTAAATAAGCTATACTTATATAAAAAAGGGTAATTATATATAACTTTAAAACTTATTTTAATAATATATATTAAACTTAATTATATAAGGCTATTTATAGCCCTATAAGTTATATTCTTAGCTTATTATTATATAGCTATAAAATAGCTAGTAAAATAAGTAGTTGTGTTATTATATTATAAAATAGTACTAGTAATATTATATACTATAAGAGCTAGTTAATTATTATAACTAGTATTTAAAATATAATAGTTAAGCTAATAATTAATATTAAGAACTTATTATAAAATACTTTTATATTTTAAAATAATAATAATAATAATAATAATAATAAAAGTATATAAGTAAATAAGTATAAAAATATTAAAAAAAGTATAATAAATTATTACTTTATTATACTATTAATACTTATATAAAATAACTTTATATAAATATAATAAAGCTAGTTTTTTATATATTTTAATAGCTTTATTAAATACTAGAATAAAATACTTAAAAACCTTATTACTAGTAATTAAAAGTTAAAGTTCTTTAATATATAAGGTAATTAAAAAAAGAGTATTATAATATAATACTTATAATTAATTATAAGGTTTAAAGCTAATTTACTTATATTAATATATATAATAAGTAGCTAGTTTATTTAAAATAAGAAGATTTTAAGCTTATACTTTATTAATAGTATTAATTATAATTATAATATTTTTATTATTAATAATAAAGTTATACTAGTATTCTAGTATTATAAGTTCTAAGTATACTTTAACTTCTTTTATATTATATTATAGTTCTTATTTAATTATATTAGCTAGTTTATAATATTATATATAATTTATATTTACCTTTTAACTAATTATTAGTTAATAAAAAAGTAATTCTTTATAAGTAAAGTTACTCTTCTTAGTAACTTTATATAATAATATAATAATAATATTACTTAATAAAGTTATTAATTATTAATAATACTAGTTATAAAAATAAAGTAATATATAAGTATTAAGTTAATACTATAAAACTAATAGTATATAACTATTATTATAAACTAGAAATATACTTATAAATAAGAGTAAGTTAAGGCTAATTTTACTAATAATAATAATAGTAATAATAATATAAATAATTACTAGGTAATAAATAACTTAACTATTACTTATATAATTTATATTATATAATATTATAATATATTTATTAATATATTATAATATTTAATAGCTAAGTTCTTTAAGGTGTTTAACTAAGTAAGCTATTAATAGTATAAATTCCTTAAATATTATAATTATACTCTAGAATTTATATTATTACCTTAATAAGATAATATAAAAAAAAAAGAAAGTATTAAAAGAGGGAAAATAAAGTAAAAAAAGCTTATTAAGTATTTATAATAATTAATTACTTTAAACTTAATATATAAGTTAACTTTAAAATTAATAATTAAGAGAATAAAGCTTATAATTATAAATAATAATAATAATAATAATAATAATAATAATAATAATAATAATAATACCTTTAATAATAATAATATTACTCTCTTATTATAATAGTATTTATAAAATATTTTTTATAATAAAATAACTAACTTTTACTTACTTTAATAAGAGAAAATTATACTTATACTTATAATTAAAAAAATACTACTAGTAATTATACTTTTAATTAAAAGTAAAAAAAGCTTACTTTTTATAATTCTAGTTATACTCTTAAATATAAGTATTATTATTATTATATTATTATTTATTATATTTAAAGCTTAGTTTATATAATATTATATTAATATTAAGCTTAATTATATTATATAATTAAATATAACTTACTTTTAACTTTAACTTATAATTATTTTAATTAAAATTACTTTTTTTAATAACTTTTTTACTTAAATTATTAACTTAAAAATTAAAAGCTACTTAAATAAAATTATAATTAATAAGTATTACTTTACTTTTATTATAATTAATAAATATTATTTATAGCTTAAAAGCTTTATATTATTATAAATATTTATATATTTTATTATTTACTTTACTAGTACTTTTTTATTATTATACTAATATAAACTTAGAATTATATTACTAATAAAAAGGCTTTTTTATATATAATTATTAACTTATTACTTTTATATTTATTATATTATTTATAAGGTTAAGTTAAATTACTTTTTTTAAGAAGTTATATAGCTTATTATAATTTACTTAATAAGTAATAATATTATAATAATAGTAATATTAATTAATAAGAGAATTAAGAAAATTATTTTTTATTTTAATTATAATAAGTATAAAATAATAATAAATATAATAAAATACTATTATTATTATATTATAAGCTAATAATTAATTAAGTTTATAAAAATTACTTATTAAAATATTAAGTTTTAAAGTTAAGTTTATAATAAGTTTTTAAGTTTATATATTATAATTATAATTACCTTTAATATAAAACTTAATATTACTAGTATTACTTATATTATTTACCTTAACTTATTTAAGACTTTTATTAATTATACTTAAAAGACTAGGTAAAATAAGTATACTAGTAAAATATTTATAATTAATATTATTATTAAAAAAAAGAACTAATTTACTTTTATTAATATTAGTAATATAAATAAATTTTTTAATATTAAAAAGCGTTTTATTAACTAGTTTATTAGTATTATAAGCTATTATTATTATATTTTTAGCTAGTATATAAACAAGAATAATTATAATTATAAAGGCCTTATTAAGGTTACTCTTTATAATAATTATAAGTAGTAAGTAAGTACCTTATAGGAAAGTAAGGCGCTCTTATATAATATTACTTTATATTAGTAATAAACTTATTATATTACTAATAATATAATAATTATAATAAAAGTACTAAAAGAGATCTAGTTATTAGTAAAAGAGTTAAGTAGTTAATAAGAGCTTATATACTACCTTTATTAGTTATTTAAAGGGGTTATTAGCGCTTAATATACTTAATATATATATAATAATATTAATAATAAACTCTTTTTTAAGTTTTATATAAACTTTTAAAGCTTAATTAACTATTATAAAGACTTTTATATTATATATTTTAATTACTTTTTTTATTATATATTATAAAAAATTTATATTAATAAATACTTATTAAAAGAGTAAGTATATTATTATAAGTATACTATTCTTCTTTTTTACTTTATAATTATAATTAACCTTAAATTATAATATTTTATATAAGTATCTCTTATTAGTTATAAACTTAAAAGCTTTAAAAATTATATTAACTAGTTAAGTTAAAAGTATTTAAAGCTAGTTTATAAGGAGAAAATAACTAATATAATAACTATTTTTAGTTTTCTTATAAACTAGTATATAAAGGAGTTATAAAATAAAATATTAATATTATAAAAGTAAAGTTTATATAATTAAAGTAAAAGTTATAACTTTTATATAATATTATATATAAAGTAAAGTAAATTATAAAGTAATTAAGTTATTATAATATATATAATTATAATTTAAGTTAATATATTTAACTAGTAATAAGTTTATAATATACTACTAAGTAAATAAAAAAGCAGAGTAAAACTTGGCCTAAGCTTATATTTAGGAATATAAAATGCGGTTATTCTACGTATTAACCCCTTATATAAATTCTAGATCCCACGTGTTATCTATAAATTAAGTATAAGGGAGCGGCTTATCTCTACCCCGCTTAATACTAGATCTAGCTAATAATTATAATCTTATTAAATACTTATTAAGCTTAATTATTTAGTTAAACAAGGCTATTTTTATTTATTTACTTATATAACTCTTTATATAAGTATATAAAGTTCTTTTTTTTCTTTCCCCTTTTTTATATAATTTAATTTTATATAATATAATATTATAATAAACTTATATATTTATATAAAATAATTATTATTTAATTTAATATATTAATTTTATATTTTACTTACTTATAAATTATTTTTTATAATAATTTTATTTATATTTTATATTTAAAAAAATAAATTATATTAATAAAAAGTAAATTAAAATTATATAAATTAAGTATTATAACTTAAAGTTATATATATAATAAAAAAAATAAATTTATATAACTTTTTTAAAAAGCTTTTTTTTTAATTTTTTTAATTTTAATTTTTTTTTTTTTTTTTTTTTTTTTTTTTTTAGTTTTTTATAATTAATTTTTTTTTTTTTTTTAAAAATTTTTATTTTTTAATAAATAAAATTTACTTTAAGTAAAGTTAATATTTAAATAATTAATAATAATATTTTAGTATTATTATATAAATAAATATTTATTTTTACTTATTATAATATTAATTCTTAACTTAAAAAAGTATAAAAACTTACTTAAAAATATAAATAATATTATAATAATAAATAATTAAAATAAAAGAGTTAAATAAGTATTTAATAAAAGTAAAAGTAAAAGTAAAATTATAAGTAAAAATAAATTTAAAGCTAAAAATAATAATAAAATTAATAATAAGAATAAAATAACTACTAATAATAAAGGTAATAACTAAGATATTAAAGGAGTAATTAATAAGAATACTAATAAGAATACTAATTATATTTTTAACTTTAAACTTATACTTAAATTAATATATAACTTTACTTATAAAAACTTAATTAATAAACTTAAATAATAATTTAATAAAAAAATTATTAATTTTAATTAAATTAAGTACTTAAAAGTTAATATATATTTTAAAACTTAAAAAAAAATATTAAAATATTAAAAAAAATAAGAATTTTTTAAGTATTTATTTAAATTAAACTTATTTATTAAAATAAATATATAACTTTTATTAATAATTAATATAATAATAATTTATTATAAGTTTAATTATATTTTATTATTATATATATTTATTAATAATATTAATATATATACTTATTTTTATTATTAATATTAAAATTTTATTATATTTTTTTATTTTATTTTATATTTTCTTTTTATTATAAGTTTTATAAAATATATTTTATTTATTTAAAAATAAAAAAAAAGTAAGCTTAATATTATATAATTACTTATTTTTATAAAAATAAAATATACTTTTATATATAAAAAAACTATTATTACTTATATATATATTTTATATTAATATAATTTACTTATTTATACTTATACTTTTTATTTATTTAAAAATAAATTATAATTTAAATTTTATTTTTTAAAAAATAAAATCCTACCCTTAAAAAAAAAGAAGACCTCTTTTTATATTAAACTTAATTTATTACTCCTTTTTAAGCTACTTATTAACTTCTTATTAATTATATTTTTTTAAATTAATAATATATAAATAAATATAATTAATATTATTACTTTAAATAATATATAATATTACTTTAAGTTTACTAAAACTTATATAAGATAAATACTTATATAAATAAATTTAACTTAAAATTAAAAAGGCTTATATAACTTAAAATACTCTTAACTCTTACTTAAATTTTAATATTCTAGTCTTAATATTTAATAAGTTTTATATAAAGTATTAATAATATACTATATTACTTAATAGCTTTACTTAAGTAAGCACTAATACTTTAATATTAAGTAAGATTATAACTAGGCTTATAAATAATAAATATATTTATTAAATTCTTAGTAATATTATAATATTACTTAAAACCTTTAAGTTTATCCTAATTATAAACTTAGTTTTTAATAACCTTAATAATAATATAATCTTACTAGATATTAAGGCTACCTTTCTTGTTAATATTATATAAATACTAATTATAAGTCCTATAAAATAAGTTAGTAAATTAAATAAACTTATACCTAGTTTTTTATCTGATTTTATAGCTTACTTATATTAATAAGTAAGCCTAGAAAATAATATTAACCCTAGTAAAAAGGGCTATAAAAAGGACCTTTTTATTAGAAAGTTATTATTTATTATATATATAATTTTATATTAATATTATATATTTTAAACTACTTATTATAATACTATTATTATATTTTACTCTAAAAATATAAAGTAATTACTTGCTATTATAATAAGTTTAAAGTAATTATTATAAAATCTCCTTATAATAAAAGTAGTAAATTTACCCGCTACTTTACCTATAAACTTAACTACCCTTACTATCTTATACCTAGGCTTATTATCCGCCTTAATTATACTTATAATAACTATAATAACTACTAGTATTTTACTATAAGTTATAAAATACTAAAAGTATATTATAATAACTAGTATATATAAAAAATCTCCTAGGTAAGCCTAGTATAGTAAAGCGTAGTATTACTATAAACCTTCTTTACTACGCTTAGTAGTACTATTTACTACTTTTATATTAGGAGTAAAGCAGGCAAGACAACTAGCAATTACTAACTACTAATAACTAGCACTATAATAATAATAGCTAGTATATATAAAAAATCTCCTAGGTAAGCCTAGTATAGTAAAGCGTAGTATTACTATAAACCTTCTTTACTACGCTTAGTAGTACTATTTACTACTTTTATATTAGGAGTAAAGCAGGCAAGACAACTAGCAATTACTAACTACTAATAACTAGCACTATAATAATAATAGCAAATATAAAGAATAATAATAATAAGAAAAAGGAGAAGAAAAAGAAAGTTATAAATAAAAGTAATAATAATAAGTATAAGAATAGCAATTAGAAAGCAAATAACCCTAATAAATTATTATACTAGAAGGCTATTATAAATAAAATTAAGAGTATATAATAGCATAATAAGCAGAACTAGGAGAAAGCCTAGCGCCTTATTACTAAGGAGGCCACCTTATAATATAAGATAATAAACTAGCTTAAACAAACTAGCTAGAGCTAACACTTTAGCAATTAAGATATTAGTAATATTACCTAGCTAATATAAATACCTTGCTTTAAGTAGTAAGACCTTTATAAAATAACTATTACTACTTATACGCTTTTTTTTAAGCGCTATATTAATAGCTTTACTATTATACCCCTTATAACCCGGCTATTACTTACTAGCTTATACCTTAAAAACGCTTATAATAAGCTGTTTAAGCCGCTCTAGGAATAAACTAGTATAACTTAGTATTTAGGATACTAATAATAATTTCTCTACTATTATATTAATATCTTACTATTAAATAAGGTAGTACTAAAAGAGGAGTATAAGTTCTGCTTTACTACCAGATAGTAAGAAGCGCTAAAAAAGCTTAAAAATTACCTTAATAATAATTATACTACTAGGGACATACTATAAAATAAAATACTTATAGTATTTACTAGTTTCTAGATATAATAAATTACTAAAGACTTATTTAAGAGCCCTCTCTAGTACTTTATTATTATCCTAGGTATTAATACTAAAATAGTACAGTTATAGCTAGTATATAACTTTATATATATACTTATTAGCCTTGTTTATATAAGTTAGGCCTTACTTACTAAATAGGTTATACCTACGCAAGAGAGAGTAATTATATATAACCTTAAAACCCGCTTTAATAATATATACTAGACCTGGCTATATAAGGCCACTTATAGCCTTATAAGTTATATCCTTAACTTGCTACTATATAACTGTAAAATAGCTAGTAAGACGAGTAGCCACGTTACTATATTATAGAGTAGTACTAATAATACTATATACTATAAGGGCCGGCTAATTATTATAGCTAGTATCTAGAATATAATAGCTAGGCTAACAGCTAATATTAAGGACCTATTATAGGACACTTTTATATTCCGGGATAGTAGCGGCGGTAGCAACAATAATAACAATAATAATAATAACAACAATAATAATAATAATAAGAGTATATAAGCAAATAAGCGCAAAAATACTAAGAGTATAATAAGCTACTACTTTATTATATTACTAGTACTTATATAAAATAACCTTATATAAATATAGCAGGGCTAGTCCTTTATACACCTTAATAACCTTACTAGATACTAGAATAAAATACTTAAGAACCTTATTACTAGTAACTAGAAGTCAGAGTTCTTTAATGCTTATAATAACTAGAAGAAGAGTATTATAGTGTAGTACTTATAGCTAGTTATAAGGTTTAAGGCTAATTTACTTATACTAGTATATATAATAAGTAGTTAGCCTGCTTAAAGCAAGAAGATTCTAGGCTTATACCTTATTAATAGTATTAATTATAATTATAATATTTTTATTATTAATAGTAAAGTTATACTAGTATTTTAGTACTATAAGTTCTAGGTATACTTTAACTCCCCCTGTGTTATACTATAATTCCTGCTTAATTATATTAACTAGCTTATAGTACTATATATAGTTTATATTTGCCCCTTAATTAACTACTAACTAGTAGAAAAGTAATCCCTTATAAGTAAGGTTGCTTTTTCTAGCAACTTTATATAATAATATAATAATAGTACTACTTAATAAAGCTATTAACTATTAATAGTACTAGTTATAAGGATAAAATAGTATATAAGTATTAGGCTAATACTATAAGACTAGTAGTATATAGCTATTACTATAAGCTAAAAGCACGCTTATAAGTAAGAGTAAGCTAAAGCTAACTTTACTAATAATAGTAATAGTAATAATAATACAAATAACTACTAGGTAGTAAATAACCTAGCTGCTACTTATATAACTTGTACTATATAGTACTATAATATATTTATTAATATACTATAACGTTTAATAGCTAAGTCCTTTAAGGTATTTAGCTAGGTAAACTACTAGTAGTACGAATTCTTTAAGTACTATAACTACGCTCTAGAACTTATACTAATACTACCTTAGTAAGATAATATAAAGGAAAAAAAAAGCACTAGAAAAGGGAAAGTAAAACAAGAAGAGCCCGCTAAGCACTTATAATAGTTAACCACCTTAAACTTAATATATAAGTTAACCTTAAAGCTAGCAGCTAAGAAAATAAGGCCTATAACCGCAAATTACTATAATAGCAATAATAATAATAATAGTAGTAATAATACTCCTAATAATAATAATACCGCTCTCTTATTATAATAGTATTTATAAGACGTTCTTAATAATAAAATAGTTAACTTTTACTTACCCTAATAAGAGGAAGTTATACTCGCGCTTATAACTAGAAAAATACTACTAGTAATTATACTCCTAACTAAAAGCGGAAAGAGCTTGCTCTTTATAATCCTGGCTATACTCTTAAATGTAAGTATTATTATTATTATATTACTATTTACTACGCTTAAGGCCTAATTTATATAATACTATATTAATACTAGGCTTAACTGCGCTATATAGCCGGATATAGCCCGCTTTTAGCCCTGGCTTATAATTATCTTAGCTAAGACCGCCTCCTTTAATAACTTCCTTATTTAAGCTATTAACTTAAGAACTAAAAGCCGCCTAAATAAAGTTATAATTAATAAGTATTACCTTACTTTTACTGCAGCTAATAAATACTACTCGTAACTTAAGGGCCTTATACTACTATAAACGCTTATATACCCTATTATTTATTTTACTAGCACCCTTTTATTACTATACTAGTATAAGCTTAAGACTATACTACTAATAAAAAGGCCCTTTTATATATAATTATTAACTTATTACTTTTATGCTTACTATATTATTTATAAGATTAAGTTAAGCCACCTCTTTTAGGAAGTTGTGTAGTTTACTACAGCCCGCTTAGTAAGTAATAATACTATAGTAATAGTAATACTAGTTAGTAAGAGAGCTAGGGGGATTATTTTCTGCCTTAATTATAATAAGTATAAGGCAATAGCAAGTATAATAAAGTGCTACTACTATTATATTATAAGCTAGTAGTTAACTAAATTTGCAGAGATTACCCGCTAAAATACCAGGTTCTAGAGCTAGGTTTATAACAAGTTCTTAAGCCTATATATTATAGCTATAACTGCCCTTAATATAAGGCTTAATATTACTAGTATTACTTATATTATCTACTTTAACCTACTTAGAACTCTTATTAACTATGCCTAAAAGACCAGGTAAAGTAAGCGCACTAGTAAGGTATTTATAGCTAATATTATTATTAAAGAAAAAAACTAGTTTACCCCTGCTAATACTAGTAATATAAACAGGTTTTTTAATATTAAAAAGCGCTTTATTAACTAGTTTATTAGTACTATAAACTACTACTATTATATTCTTAGCTAGTATATAAACAAGAATAGCTATAACTATAAAGGCCTTATTAAAGCCACCTTTTATAATAATTATAAGTAATAAGTAAGTGCCTTATAGGAAAGTAAAGCGCCCTTACGCAGTATTACCTTATACTAGTAATAAACTTATTATACTACTAGTAATATAATAGCTATAATAAAGGCACTAAAGGAGATCTAGCTACTAGTAAAGGAGCTAAGCGGCTAGTAAGGGCTTATATACTGCCCTTACTAGCTGTTTAAGGGGGCTATTAGCGCTTAGCACGCCTAGTATATATATAATAATATTAATAATAAACTCTCCTTTAAGTCTTATATAAACTTTTAGGGCTTAATTAACTACTATAAGAACCTTTACGCTATATATCTTAGCTACTTCTTTTACTATATATTACAAAAGATTTATACTAATAAGTACTTATTAAAGGGGCAAGTATACTACTATAAGTATACTATTCTTCCCCTTTACCTTACAGCTATAACTAACCCCGAGCTATAATGCCTTATATAAGTATCCCTTATTAGTTATAAATTTAAGAGCCTTAAGAATTATACTAACTAGCTAAGTTAAAAGCACTTAAAGCCGGTTTATAAGGAGAAAATAACTAATATAATAGCTATTTTTAGTTTTCTTATAAACTAGTATATAAGGGGGCTATAAAATAAGATATTAATATTATAAAAGTGAAGTTCATATAGCTAAGGTAAGGGTTTATAGCCCCTATATAATACTATATATAGAGTAGAGTAAGTTATAAAATAGCTAGGTTATTATAATATATATAATTATAATTTAAACTAGTATACTTAACTAGTAGTAAGTTTATAATATACTACTAGGCAAATAAGAAAGTAGAGTAAAACCTAGTTTAAGCTTATATTTAGGAATATAAAATATAGTTATTCTACGTACTAACCCCTTATATAAATCCTAGATCCCACCTTAATTCTTCTTATTATTTATAATAATACACTATTATATCTAGAATAATTATAGCATTATTTATAAATTAAGTATAAAGGAGTAGCTTATCCCTACCCTGCTTAATACTAGGTCTAGCTAATAGCTATAATCTTATTAAACGCCTATTAAGCCTAACTATTTAGCTAAATAAAGCTGTTTTTATTTATTTACTTATATAGCCCCTTATATAAGTATATAAAGTCCTTTCTCTCCTCTCCCCCCCTCTTATATAATTTAATTTTATATAATATAATATTATAATAAGCTTATATATTTATATAAGGTAATTATTACCCGCTTAAAAATATAAATAATATTATAATAATAAATAACTAGAATAAAAGAGCTAAATAAGTATCTAATAAAAGTAAAAGTAAAAGTAAAGCTAAGAATAATAATAAAGTTAATAATAAAAATAAAATAACTACTAATAATAAAGGTAATAACTAGAATATTAATAAGAACACTAATAAGAATACTAATTATATTTTTAACTTTAAGCTTATACTTAAATTAATACATAACCTTACTTATAAGGACCTAGTTAATAAACTTAAATAGTAATTTAATAAGAAAATTATTAGCTTTAACTAGATTAAGTACTTAAAGGCTAATATATATCTTAAAACTTAAGAAAAAATATTAGAGTATTAAGAGAAATAAGAATCTCTTAAGTACTTATTTAAATTAAACTTACTTATTAAAATAAATATATAACTTTTATTAGTAGCTAATATAATAGTAATTTACTATAAGTTTAATTATATTTTATTATTATATATATTTACTAATAATATTAGTATATATACTTATCTTTATTACTAATATTAAAGTTCTATTATATTCTTTTATTTTACCTTATACCTCCCCTTATTATAAGCCTTATAAGGTGTATTTTATTTATTTAAAAATAAAAAAAAAGCAGGCTTAATACTATATAACTGCTTATTTTTATAAAAATAAAATACGCCCTTATATATAAGAAAACTATTACTACTTGTATATATACCTTATATTAGTATAATTTGCCTACTTATACTTATACTTTTTATTTATTTAAGAATAAGTTATAGTCTAGATTTTATTTTCTAGAAAATAAAATCCTACTCTTAATAAAAGGAGAAGACCTCTCCTTATACTAAACTTAATTTATTACCTCTCCCCTTTTTTTAGGCTACTTATTAACTCCTTATTAATTATATTCTTTTAAACTAATAATATATAAATAAATATAGCTAATATTATTACCTTAAATAGTATATAATATTACTCTAGGTCTACTAAGACTTATATAAGATAAATACTTATATAAATAAATTTAACTTAAGACTAAAAAGGCTTATATAACTTAAAATACCCTTAACCTTTACTTAAATTCTAATATTCTAGTCTTAATATTTAATAAGTTCTATATAAAGTATTAGTAATATACTATATTACTTAATAGCTCTACTTAAATAAGCGTTAATACTCTAATATTAAGTAAAATTATAACTAGGCTTATAAATAATAAATATATTTATTAAATTCTTAGTAATATTATAATATTACTTAAAACCCCCAGGTTTATCCTGATTATAAACCTAGTTCTTAATAACCTTAATAATAATATAATTTTACTAGATATTAAAGCTACTTTTCTTATTAATATTATATAAATACTAATTATAAGTCCTATAAAATAAGTTAGTAAACTAGATAAACTTATACTTAGTTTCTTATCCGACCTTATAACTTACTTATACTAATAAGCAAGCCTAGGAAATAATATTAACCCTAGCAAGAAGAGCCGTAAAGAAGACCCTTTTATTAGTTTATATTTAGTAGAGAACTTTAACTAGGTTATTACTATAATAGCTTATAAGTTCTATTATTATAAATATAAGGACTACTTTAAGGGTATACCCTAGTTTAAGTTACTTAATCCTAAAAAGTTCCCTAGTTATTATAACCTTAAAGTTGACTTAAAAGTTACTACTAGTAAGTTTACGCTTATAAAAGCTAGTAAGGTAAGCGTTATTACCGCTACTAAAAACTAGGGCATTTATAAAACACTATATATAACCAGGTAAAATACTAGGGTGGTAATAAAAGCTAATACTAAAAGACTTTAATAAGCCTTATAAATATTTTTAAGTATATCCTTTTCTAGTAATATTATAGCTAGTAATAGTAATACTAGCTAGGGTAATAACCCGTTTATAAATATTATACTTGCTTAGCCTTAATTATTACTATAAAGCTGACTTGTTTTACCCCTTAATCCTGATCTCTTAAATATAAATAATAAGCTAGTTATAATATTATTAAAGTAATTTAAGAGGCGTTTAAAAAATATTACTAATAGTAACTCTAATATTATTAATAATATAAATAATATATATTTATCTGTGTAAAAGGCCTTGCTAAATTGCCTTAAATACTAGTATAAAATAAACAAGCTAGATCTTACTAATATTTAAATTTAAAAGCGTATTAAGTACACTACCTGCTAAGTTCTAGCTAGCTTGTATTTAAATATATATATAATATAAGTTCTCTGCTTATTATACTATATAAAGGCTATAAAGGAATATAATAGTACTAATATAAATATATTAAAAGAGGCTTATAAATATTACTTCCTAATTAGCGCTAATATATTTAGTATTTAACTAGATAGCCTTATTAAGTAGGATAAGATATTTAAACTCTTTAATATCTACTTAAAAACACTTTATATATATAAGGATAAGGTAATAATCTAGCCCCTTCTCTTATATTAAGTAGTTAATAAGTATATTAGCTATTTAACTTTAAACCCCTTTTACTTTATATTTCTTTCTCCTTAATAAGGCTTAAGTTCTATTTTTAGAAGAATAAAACAAGATTAAATAACCGCCTTTTATTACCTTTTACTACTACTCTTTATCCTTATATAATAGTATATAACTAATATTATAATAGTTATATAAATACTTACTAAGCTTATAAAATAACTAGTAGTAACTAGAATACTATAATTAACTTAAAAATAAGTCTTAATAAAACTAAGCTTATATACACTTTAATTCTTATAAAAAATAAGTTAAAAATTCAAAAAAATTATAAACTTAATTATATAAGAAATATAATAATACCTAAGAAAATATTTTACTCTACTCTTATCTTATTACTTATTTTTACCTTTAAGTAATTACTACTAGAGTTTAGGTAATACTAGCTTACTTTAACTGCCTTTTACTATTAAGTTATTACCTCTTAATTAAGAATAAAAGGTATAATAACCCTTATAACTAAGGAACTTATACTTAAATTATAAGAGCTAAATAAAAAGCGTAATAACCTAAAAGTTAATTATGCTTATTTTACTATAGTTCATTTTCTTGTAAATAAAATATACACGTAATTTAACCCCCCCCCCTTAATAGCTTTTTTATAATATAACCCACTAATATAATACTTACTTATCTTGCTAATAAACTAGCTTAGGGTTAGGGTTAGGGTTAGGGTTAGGGTTAGGGTTAG
>AZNH01000212.1:0-18282 GCA_000814955.1 Metarhizium guizhouense ARSEF 977 | reverse complement strand
TGACTTCCTGATCAGGAAAGTGGGATGTTTTCCTTGGCGGTTTATGCCCCGCACTTCGGCCGACGTCTTAACTGTTCGAGTCCTCCCGTCCACGGTTCAGGTACCCTACACTCTGTTTAGTGGAGCCAAGAACCAACTCCGTTTCGTTTAAGTGCCACCACCACTTACTTATACAAGTCCAAGTCGGTGCCTACCTAGCTAGAGACACCAAGTCACGATATCACTCCGTTTATCACTGCATGATTCAAAATCAAGGCAGTCCTCTCGGGCCGTGTGACCCAAAACCCTTTGTCAATGGGTTCACAGGAGAATGGAGCCAACGCAGTCCAAGCGTAAGCGCAGGCGTAGTGCAGCGGGAATGCTATCCACCAATCCCCGCCCTCTTGGGATTAAGCCGATTAGCAAATCAACCAGTTCGTTCCACCTCACTTACTCTTTCTACGAGTTAGCCACATCCTCACACTCTCTCCTTTGTTGTGTTGCGGTGGTTAACAAGTCAGGTTCGACCCCCGTCTCACTGGAGTCAGGTGTAGTACTCGGTCCACAATCCTCGTTTTTCTCCGGAACCTCACAGCAGTTCGGATTAGTGTTTCGCCTCCCCCCAGGCTCTTTCAACTTTTTCGTTCGTGGCCTCACTGGATTGCAACTTACGTTTGCATCTCCCTCTTGGTCGGTCAGAGGGGAACTTCCTGGTTCCCGTTGACTCACTTAGTCAATCAATCACGTATAACAACTCTACGTCTCTCACACACAATGTTCGAGGGTTAGTGATGGTAGCCACTTGGGCAAGTCCCGTCTAGGGACAGGTGAAGGGGTGATGGACATCATGGCTAACTCTTACGAGTTACATCCATCTTCACTCCGTGTCTTTGTAGGAACAAAGGAAGACTAAAAAGGTCCACGTTCCCTTTTGCCCTCGCCGGGGCATCGCGCTGCTCTTATATCTCACTCGACCCCTTGTCTCGTTCAAGTTCAGGTGGATCCAGCACTACGTGTGTCTCCATGTTCCCGCATGGTTCCCTCCGCTCCCATTTGCGTTTACCAGCAAGGGTAGGCTCCCCCCTGTCGCTTACCCTCTACACCCAGCAGTTCACTTCACTACGTTTCGTTCTGCCTAGAAACAGTCTTCCGCTCCACTACGTTCCACTTCGACCTACCAGTCGGACGAACTTTCTTGCGAAAGCAACCTGACCTTGGCAGTTCAGCTTTACAGCGTGGCCGTTGGCCGCTGGTCCGCTCTTACCAAACATAGAGCGGCGGCTCTTGGGACTCTTCGACCCAAGTCGGAAGTCACTCGTCCCTCGTTCCGTTTACATACAAAATGTCACCCTCTCACATCGGGTGAAGTTATCCAGAGAAAGCCACTCTGCCCGACTTTGAACACCGTCACTCACTACGTTCGTTCGAGGTGCTGTGCTCAGGCCGCACGGGCCGGATTCCGTAGCTCTGTCCTGGCCTCCGGCGGTAAGGTTCGATTTGGAGTCCTGGGCTACAGTGTTTTTATTGGTAGCTTTTATCTTGGGAGGGCCTAAAAGTGCCTGACGGGGGCATTCACACCTACCGAAAATTGAGGTTATTCACAGATCTAACATTTGACTTAACATTCAAGTATGAAACGAAGATATACACTATCTACTACGAGCTGCCTTCTCACCAAGGCATTTCTTCCGTCTTTTCTTCGACGACACGACATAAAGTTTCCCAGCATTCAGCGACATGTCATCCACTCCCGTGTTGACCATGTGCAAGAGCCGGTCCTGACAAGTCCCTAACGCAAGCGATACCCTACGTTGGGCAGTTTCACTCTCCACTGTATCTGCCAAGAACAAAACAGTATGCATTGCACATAATAGAGCAAAGGCTCGATAGTTTAATCCACGCAACTCCTGCCACGTGGAATCAGGATACGACGTCTTTCCCATTCCCAGCACATCTTGGCGGTATCTCCGCCTCATAAGATCCTCTAAGGATCGACCACAATGATCGAACCCAATCGTGTTACACACCTTAATACAAACCTGGGCACAAGGGAAGCTCAGAGCATAGTCGTAGTACATCCTCCGGAAGACTTGAACATTTATAGGTACCCGCATGGGGATATTGCCCTCACGACCGAAATCGTCGAACGATGTGGCACCTCCTAGCCACACAAACTTTAGGCCACAACGATGACGCATCTCATCGAAAAGTTCCCTCCAAGCCTTCTCCAAGTCAGCAAAGGGGGCACTCGCATTCTCTGCTCGGCGCCACATGCGGTTGCGTTTCTCTAGAAACTCTTGGACATCGCTCCTTCTAGTCGACTCGTTCAACTGGAAATGTCCCAGTTTGCGGTGAAAGACAGGACCGATAGTCACTGCACCCTCCGGAAGAACGCCAGCCGGCTTCAAAGCCTCCAAATTTGACTGCATCTTGTTCTAGGAACTTACACACCAAACAGTGCAGTTTGGCCTTCGTACCTCAGGTAAGTAAGTAAGGATGAACGATACCTTCTCCAAAGAAGTACGTATGTATGTACGAACAGAACTTCCTTGTTCTGACTGACTCCCGTGATGGACTTTCCAAGTCTACTTGTAAGTAACCAGACGCGTGACCTGACGCGTTCAACCAGAATACCTTCTGATTCGTGACCGAATGATGGAAGAATAGTGAAAAGGACTCTGTCTGCTTTTCCCCTCCAGACTGATGGGGACCCTCCAGGTCTTTATAACTCCGAGACCCCCCTGTCTCTTCGTAGAAAGTGTGGATGACTCCACATGAACCTGAACGTACGTTCATTTGTTCAACACACCATGACTCCCTCCAGTCTCATCGGTGCTACACACCACACTACTTCCCCCCTGTCAGTTAGTGTCTAGACACAGCATCCCTCCGCCTTGCTCCGGTTGCTTACACACAGCAGGACATTCTCCCACTCACATACGTTCGCCCATGTCTGCCTATAGCGGGCCAGTACTGTGTGTCTGACGTCACCCCAGTTCACTCTTGGTCAGAGTGAGGCCGTTGGCCGTGGGCCGCCCTTACCAAACATAGTGGGCGGCTGTTGACCACGGCTCCATGTACTCGTCCCTCGTACTTTCGGTGTCTCCCACACCGTCTTCGTCCCTCAGAGTGACTCCGTCCCCATGTCATTCGTCTCGTTTTCCCATACAATTTTTTGTTCAACTCCTCACAAAAAACTTTTCGACTTTTTCACTCCGTTCGAAGTCACTGTCTCATACACCCAGTATGAGTCCAGTACTTGTTGCACCTCCGTGCGCCAAGTGTGCATTTACACTTTGTACCACACGTTCTTTGAACGACAACCACTGTACGAGTTCCATTTCGTTTACACTATGGGTCACGCACTCTCATTTGTAGTCTCTACTCCACTTGAAGTCATTCACATTCAGACTCTCACACTTTCGTGAGAATTTGAACACCGACGCTTCACTCCGTTCGCTTAAGGTGCACGCTCAGGCCGCTTGGGCCGGGTTCTATAGTCCTGTCCTTCTTTTCATCGTTCGGTTTGGTAGTCTGGGTAGAGTAAAGGTACACTATCTTGGTGGAGGGAACACTCTCTCTCTTGAACGGTAAACAAAAATGACGCTATTCCCAATCTATTCCCATCCCAGTACAAACTAATCTAATCTACATAAGCTATCCCTGCGACGCTTATACTCCATCACAATCCACCAGTCAATCTTCAAAATGCCCTTCTTCTTTTATTTGAAGTCCAAATTCACAAAAGTCTTCTTCCAATGACGCACACGTACCATCTGGGGTACTCTGACTGTCGCTCGCAGCATCGCTCGCATACAACTTTATACAACCATCGTCTATACCTAATCTCTGGACATGGTCCCTAGGATCCCCGAAACGCACAGCTTCCTCGGGTAAGAGATTAGGCCAAGCTCTCTGCAGGCAAAGGCCGTACCAGAACATGAAAGTACAACGGCTCGTCAATTCCCCTGACGTGCCATAACCCGTTGTGTCCACGACAATGTTAGGAGCAGCTTCACACTGAAGACTGGCTAAGTCAGAGACAAGACTACTACACAGCTTCTCAGCAACACAATGCGCCTCCATAGACGCCATCAGTACTAGCTGTCGACCCCCTGGTTCGCTGTCCCAGTAATAGCCGCACAGGGCCAAGTCAGTCCCCTTGCCCACGGAAACACTGACAGCTGTCTGTTCCACGACATCTACAACCACCTTTTGTACTTGACCAAGGTCAATATCATCTCTTACCAAACCCTCCAGGTAAAAGGAGGATACCTGATAGCGATCAGTACAGAACGGACAATAACAGTCCTCCTTCTCGTTGTCCCAAAGACAACCAGTGTCCCTTGTATTCAAGGCTGCAGTCCGATCACTCTTCGGACCCGACCATTCCTGGGTCTCCTGTTCAAGTGGCACTCCGGCCTGATTGGTTTCGAAATGCTCGTCTGCCATGATCCTCGCCTCAATGAGTCTGTCTGTCACTTCGTTCCAAGAAAGAAAGCACCCTATGCTTCTGGAACTATTGTCGCACACTCGACAATATCTCTTGCTTTCCGTTCGTACACACTCACTCTCCTGATTTTGGGCCCAAGGCAAGTTCCACTCGGAACGGCTGAAGGGGATGGGGATGAACAACACCACAGGTTGACTTCTTTAGTCGCAACAACCTCACTCCGTTTGTCTGTCTACACAGACGCACAATGACAGAAAAAGGTCTCCGACTACTTTGACCCTACCGGGGGAATCATTCCATTCTTATAACTCCCAGACCCCCTGTCTGTTCGTAAGAAGATGTGGATGTCTCCACACGTCCATGAACGTAACTTCACTGGACCAACACACCACCATTCACTCTGTTCAGTTTGGTGCTAGATACCAGGGTATTCGACCCCCTGTCTCCAACCCTCTAGAGACTACTTCGTTTCGTCATACGACTCCACTCGTCTACCAACAGCATCCTACTCCCTTCGTCGTAGGTGCCTATAGCGGGCCAGTACTGTGTGTCTGACGTCACCCCAGTGCACTCTTGTCAGAGTGAGGCCTTTGGCCGTGGGCCGCCCTTACCAAACATAGAGCGGCGGCTTTGGGCACTCGTTGACCACGAGGCGATGTCACTCCTCCTAGTCGTTTCCGTGTGTCCCACACTCTGGTCATCCTTCCCAGTGACCTCCTCTCTCGGTACCCCTCGAGACTCGGCCCATACAATTCCCACGTACTTTTTTGCATTTTTACATACAAAAAAGCTGTTCACTTTTTCGCTCGGTTTCTTCCACCTCGCTTGTACCCATCACATACTTCTTGTATGCTCCTAGTACATCTTGTCCCATAGTGCGACTCAGCTGCATAAACACTTTGTACCACACGTCTTTAGATAGACAACCACTGTGTTAAGTCAATCTGATTTACACGGACGTTTACACTCAATTGTAGTCACACTCTTTCTAACGAATGTGAACACCGTCGCTACGCTCGGGGTGCTGTGCTCAGGCCGCACGGGCCGGATTTCATAGCTCTGTCCTGGCCTCCGGCGGTAAGGTTAGGGTTGGTAGCCAAGGGGGCAGTCACAATACACTATCTCTTTATGGGCACACAGGTTTTTTTCAACACCCAAAGTGAGACTATTCACAACTCCGTCTTCTCTAATCAGCTGAACCAATTAAGCAGTTTTGCATTTCTAACACACAATTCCTTTATATAATACAACCACAACACTAGTATATCTACTGTCACAAACGCTCCTGCGTGTATGTAGGTGGTAACTCATCTAATTGTAGCTCCCTTACCAAGGGAGACAACGCTCGAATAATATCCTCGCGTAGGTTAAAATCACCAAAGCACCGTTCACTCCATGGTCCTCCAGGTGCAGCTTTCGACCCAAGTGCTCCAAGCAGCCAGGTCTGCACAGTCTTTTGAAAGCTACCGCGCACTTCCACCAAGGAAGGAATACTGCACCCAGGCCTCACAAGCCTGGCACGATCTCTACAAAGCAAACCGGTCTCCGCCTCCGTTTCTGAGGAGAGCAAGAACTGGTTCGATGACAACACACCATCGCTACCGTATTGTAACCTAACAATAAAATAGTATTCCCATACGCCTGAACAAAGCCAGTCAGCAATGCCAAAAACCTGCACATTTTGGCCAGGTACACAGTTGAGGATGACGGATTCCACCACATCCCCCGATATACGGTCGGTACTATGATACCTTCCCATCATCCAGTGTTGACACCACCGGTATTTTTCATGTTGCTCCCGCCTGCATCTGCTTTCCCATGCGCGATCCCCGGATTCCCTACCAACCGGGGCCCCTACGGATGTGAGATACTCTCCACAGCAAGCTTTCCCGAGTCCACGGTCAAAAATGAGACAGGGACTAGCCCTGGTGGAACGGTCCCAACCTCCAAACAAGGTCATACTTCCACCACGAGTTGTTTGTACCGCCGTCCCAGGCGAACTGAATTCCAATGACTCCCAAAGGTCGACACAATCATAGCCCAGCAATTGACAAGGCTGAGTTTTGTTGATTCCTCTCAACAAAATAAAGGATTTATGTTCCCCTCCGGGTAAAATAGGTCCACTCCGTTTGGATATACTCTTACGTCCACGGACAAACCGATGGTTTTCTTCTGCGAAGAGAGACGTGGTCAGGTCCTAGCCCAGACTTACTCCGTTTCTCTGTTTCCACAGAGCAATTATGGAAAAGGAAAAAGAACTCCGTCCGACTTTTTCTCTCTCGAGAGAGGCGACACCCAGTCTTATAGCCTCACTGGACCCCCTGTCCGTTCGCAAGAATTGTGGATGAATCCACCAGTCCATGAACTCACATTCATTGGACCATCCCACCAGCACTTCCTCCGTCCTGCATGGTGCTACATGCAACAGTTCACTCCCCTGTCGTTCCCTGTCTATACACAGCACTGACTACGTGTACCACTCCGTCTGCCTACACACAGCAATGCCCTCCCGTACGGTCGGAAGCATGCCTAGAGCGGGTAAGACTGGGATGACTCACCGTCCCCAGTGAACCTGGCCTTTGCAGTCCAGCTTGAGGGCACCCCAACAGACCCATGCGGGCCGTTGTCCCTTGGCCGCCTTTACCAAACATAAGACGGCGGCTCTTGGGACTCGTGGACCCAAGTCTGAAGTCACTCTCTTCGTCGTTCCCCCCACTCCGTGGCTGCTCGTCCCTCGCTCGGGGTACCTCTCTCATCGGTACTCCTCGTTGTCTGTCCCATACAATCTCCACGTACTTTTTTGCATTTTTACATACAAAAAAGCTGTTCACTTTTTGACTCGATCCCTCGATCTCGTCAAGTACCTGACCCATACTTCTCGTATGAGCCCTCTACTTCTTGTCCCTCCGTGCCTGAGAAATGCGTTTACACTATGGGACACATGTCTTTAGTATGAAGTTCCTCCGTAGCAATTCCAGATCATTCACACGGACGGTCACATTCAATTGTACTCAAGCACTTTCCAAAGGTTTGAACACCGACTTCCTATTTGGGAAAGTGGGATGTTTCCCGTGGCGGTTATCCAGAACCCCGCCATGTTCCAGAGTGGGTGTCCTCCTGTTCTACAGTTCAGGTACCCTACAACTCCATTGAGTGGAGCAAACCACCAGTGGCTCATCATCAAGTTAATTCCTGCCCATTCAGGACTCACTCACCATTGTTCGTATCATTACTTACATACATACGTAGGTAGTCGGGTCTTCATGGACCCTGTACCCAAAAACCCTTGTTCAAAAAAGGGTCTTGTAGGGGAACGGGAGCCAATGGAGCCTAAGCGTCAGCGCCGGCGCAATGCCAGCGGGAGTGCTATCCACAACTCCCCGCTTTCCCAGCCTTGTCAACACAAGTTGAAGTCAGTCCCTTGATTAGTTACTGAGTTAGTACGTCCTCACTCCGTTTGCGGTCAATTTCCATTCCATTTCATTTTCGACTCCTGTCTCTTTGAGAGTAGTACTCGTCCACACAGTCCTCGTTTTACCGACGACCACCTCATCCACTTCGGTTCGGATTCGTATTACGCCCTCCCTGGGGCTTCAGTTCAGTGAGCAATCGCCCCCTCGGCTCCTTTCAGCCCATGTTCTCTTGACTGTTCAAAACCCGCTTGGTTTTTGCTTGATCCCAGGATCAAAGAGTGTCAGATTCTCCGACTGACATAATCATGATTCACTCCCTCTCGGTCACGCTACACAACCTCCGGTTTAACACAATGTCGAACAGTCTCTGTCCAGGTTTGGTTCGAGGCTCCGCCGAGGACTATACCGTAGTTAGTCTTACGGTAACACTCTTCTTGGAGTGTCGGGGGTCTGTCCATGAGACGTCATGGATCAAGGCAAGATGATAGGAAAAGGTCTCCAACTACTTTTGCCCCCTCAGGGAGGGAATGTCCCATTCTTATATTTCGCAGACCCCCTGTCTGCTCATGCAGGTTGTGGAAGGATCCACAGGTCCAAGAACAAAGATTCATTGGACTAGCCCACATGCTTCCCTCCGGGTGCATTGTGTATACACACAAGGGTGTCCGACCCCCTGTCGCTCACCCTCTACGTACAGTCACGCGCTCCGTTACTCTCCGCTGGACCTAGCAGCTTCCCTTCGACCATGTCTCCGGTCTTTACGCGAGCCCCTACTGTCCGACTGACGTCATCCCAGTGCACTCTCTCCTGCGTCTAGAGTGAGGCCTTTGGCCGTGGGCCGCCCTTACCAAACATAGTGGGCGGCTGGTGACCACGGCTCTTTGTCACTCCTCCGTCGTGCCAACCCCTCCGGGTGACTTGTTCCCCAAGTCAATGGTCTCGTTTTGCCATACAAATTTTCGTTCGTCTCCTCACAAAAACTTGATCAGTTTTTTTTCCTTCTCGGAAGTACTGTCCCAGTACAGTTTCTACGTCTCCGGGACTTCTTGTCCCTCCGTGTGCCCAAGCAGCATAAACACTATGGACCACACAGTCTTTAGGTGACAACCACCGTTTGAACTCAGCTGGGTTTGCACCGTGGGTCACACTCAATCTCAATCACAATCACACAACCTCGTGAGGTTATTCGGAGAAAGCCACTCGTAACAGTTTGAACACCGACGCTCTCCTTCGGATCGCTTAAGGTGCTGTGCTCAGGCCGCACGGGCCGGGATCCGTAGCTCTGTCCTTCTTTTCAAGGAATTCATCGGTAGCCGGGGTAGAGGAAAGGTACACTCTCTTTGGAACATATCACAAGAACGAAGTTATCACCATTATTTACCACACAAACCAAAACTCTGTAAAAACCTAGCCTTGGACGACACATTTTCTATTCATACATAAAATACCTTAAGTACCTCGGGTACTCCTTCTCCCCCCTGTCAATCAACATAGGTAACTCAACATATAGCAAGACTCCATCCAGTGATGCAAATCAGACTCTATGTCGTCTACTCCCCGACCACTCTCCAACGTCGTGGCAGACGCGCTTAACAAATTGTCACACCGGCTACGCCAGCTCCTGTACTCCGACCATGGCAGAACCGCCACCCATAAAACGCTAAACACAGACGAGTCCACTTTTAGTCCTAGATACGTGGACATAATATCTTCTGGCGTAACATGTACACAGGATAACTTGGAGTTTTCTATCACTCCAATGAGAAAAACACCAATCCAAGAATTGAGCATCTCGTCAAAAAGCATCCACGCTTTACACCCCATACCGGCATTGGACAACGTCAGTGCATCCCACATCCGTTGCAGAGCGTACCAATCGTCCAATGTCACAGTTGCTACAACCCAGCACAGGGGCATCTTACCCTGTGGAACCCGTACCACTTGGTCAAATCTAAAGATCCGGCATTCATCTATGCCTAACATGCAAAGGCTCGCAGCAGACTCAACCACTCCGTTCATGTCAACACCAGTAAACGAAGGACTAAGCTCCCCACAGTCCGCACGAGATTCTGTGTTCACTTCCGTTCCACAAGCACTATCGCTTCCACTATCACGCTCAGTCTGAGTTTCACCTCCTACCGTCAGTGTCGCACTTTCCCCTCCGAGGGAAGATAACGGGGATCCCTCCAAAGTCGGGGAAGACAAAGCACTTGAGTGCACCTCTCGGTCACAACATAGCTCACCCTCCCCGAAGGGTGCAGTCATCCAACTACTCAAGAGCCCGTGGCTATAACCGGGACAATGGCTCTGCACGCCGTCAGTCGCTACAGACATCCTGACCTGACCCCGTCTTTTCTTCGTTCCACGACAAGGGGTAGCGTATAACACAAGAACAAGACGTTCTTTCACATGAAAGAAACACTCCTCAGTTTACGTACTTCTCATACCACTCGAAGACAAGATAAGACAGAAGACACAGTCTTCCGTTCTGGACGAGGGCACCTGCTTCCCTCTTATACTCCGTCACAGCAGCACTTGTACATGTCCAAGTGGAGACCCCAGGGTCGAGTCGCTCCACTCCAACGTGAACTCACTCTAATTCGTTCAAGAACAAGAACTACCTGTCATTCGACAGAACATCTGGCGATGTTGTGACCCACACGGTTCACTCCATTCCCGCTTGTGTATACAAACAGGGATAGGTCCTGCTTGTCCCTTATCCCCTACATGCAGCTTGCCCTCCACTACGTTCCGGTTAGCCTAGGAGCCTCACTTCGTACCTACGTACTCCGTTCCTAAGCGGCAAAGACTGGGACCCTGGTGACTGACGTCATCCCAGTAAGCAACACTGTCGTTTTTGCTTGGGCCTTTGGCCGTGGGCCGCCCTTACCAAACATAAGGCGAGCGGACGGGACTCCAGGACCTGCGCTGCTTGTCACTCTCCCTGTTCGTTTCGGTGTGTCCCACACTCTACTCGTCCCTCGTAGCTACCTCCGGTTCGTGTACCACTCCTAGTATGTCCCATACAACTTGCACGTATTTTTCCAGAAAAACACGTACAAAAAGTTTTTCACTTTTTCTTCCCTCCCGGAAGTACCGTTCCCCTACCCCCAGTAGGGAAACAGTACAAGTATGACCCATAGTGTGGCTAACTTGCATAAACACTTTGTACCACATGTCTTTTCAGTGACAACCACTGTCTCAATTCATTTTCACTTACACAGTGGGTCACACTCTCATGGCTAGTTCGTCTCCAGTGCACTGTTGAAGCTATTCACACCCACGGTCTCACGACCACATTCATCTGTACAACGCATCTTGTAACAACTTTGAACCGTCAACGTCGCTCCTTACAGTCGCTCGAGTTGAGGCCGCTCGCGCTTGGCCTTTCATACCTTGGGAACCGGGCCTCCGGCGGTTAGGTTAGGGTTGGTAACCGGGGAAGTAAAAGCCTACTCACCTTGTTACAATACACTATCTTCTATTGTTGACAAAAGATGTAGCCATCCACATCACTTTTCACACTCTCGTATTCAAAACAACAAATCTATGTTCAAACAAAAGCACTACGCACGACTACTAAGAACATCATTCAATCACAAAAACCGTGCTCACACACAATCTTATCATCATCTTGACCCCCTTCTGCTACATCCGTGTCTACACAGGGCTGACCAAGAGCATCTTCTACCTTTGCTATAAGTTCACGTAGAACTCCACTCTCAGCAAGAGACTTCATACAACGACCCTCCTGGGAATGAAACCTATACAGATTCAACAGTCGCAAAAGGGACTTACGAGTCTCAAAGAGACAACAAGTCGCCCTCATCATCTTCACGTAACAGGTCCCCTGATCTAACGATGCCGTCGCTGCAGCCGCGTGGTGAATCCAAGACATTAACTCCTTCGTCGTTAAAGGCGGTTGTCCCTTCGCCAACATAACCACAAGAAACCATTCGGATTCCATCCCTGGAAGATCTATTATCTGGAAAGCCAAGTCCTGATAGGACCTAGTAGCCAAGCTAGACTTCACAACCTCTCTCAACGTTGCAACTGTAAGGTCCACATCTGTCTGGACCCGTCTCCGATCGACGTCCTTACATCCGAATCTGATGGTAAAAAGACGTCTACACCAGCTTTCTTCCCGAAAGTCATCACACTCTTGGTGATTACAGGAACACTTACGTGTTGTCTTTCCGACACTGAATGCTGAAGCATCGTCGCCCGACTCTGCTGGTATCCAAGTACCTAGCCAGGAATTCATCACCTGCCCCCCGCAGCTTCTTCGTAGGATGCCAGTCTCTGTCATCATGTCCCTATCTTTTCCTTTTCGTTCCACCGAAAGAGAGATACCTATCTCAAAGGCAACAATAAAATCGTCTGATACCCCAGACTAGTACACTAGACCGTCTTCGCTGGGTGTTCCTACCGAAAACCACAATGAGTGTTGGAGTAGCCAGAGTACTCCCCGATCGTACTGAGTTCCTACGGAAGGAGTAAGACACAGTCAGTCTGTCTCTCGACAATGAAAGGGGACTCCTGTCCCTTTATACCCTTTTCCCTCCCGGTTCAAAGTCCCTCCGGTTGATGTGTGAGTCCCCACACAAAGCTGAACTCATTCTTATTCGTTCACGTCATCACAACGACCATCTGGCTGGCAAGCAGCAGAATGGCTAGTCCCACGAGGCTTCACTCTGTGGCCTTCGTGTATAGGAACAAGGGTGTCTTCCCCCCGGTCGACCTAAATTTTCGACAGCTCCATACAAAAAAACTTTCACTTTTTTTCGAGTCCTGGAAGTCACTGTCCCTCCCAGTTCCTACTGCTCGGGTACTTCTCGACCCATAGTGCGTAGAAGGTGCATAAACACTGACGTTTAAAGCCACTTAGAGTGAGGTTCTACTGTGCCATTCCATTCTCTTTCACACGGACGTTTACACACATTCTTCCATCCACACACACCTACTTACTCTCTCAAATGAGTATCGATTCCCAGTGAAGCTATTCCCACTCAATTGTAGTCACACACTTTCTAACGAATTTGAACACCGTCACTCACTACGTTCGTTCGAGGTGCTGTGCTCAGGCCGCACGGGCCGGATTCCACAGCTCTGGAATTCTTTTCAGGTTGAGGATTGGTAGCCAGGGAAAGTGAAAGCACACTCACCTTGTAACAGTTCACTATCTTTGCAAGAAATGAAGCCATTCACAGCACCATCAATGCAGTCTACGTACACATTACTCTACCTAACTGTCTAGCTACATCACGCAACAAAAAGCACTCTACTTCCATTTGTTTCTGCACAACCTAGCTAAAGTTCCTATCGAACCGTTCCTTCCTTGACGTTCTCGCAGAACCCTCATTCTTATTTCGGGTGG
The DNA here is from genome assembly GCA_000814955.1 of Metarhizium guizhouense ARSEF 977. Classification (NCBI taxonomy): domain Eukaryota; kingdom Fungi; phylum Ascomycota; class Sordariomycetes; order Hypocreales; family Clavicipitaceae; genus Metarhizium; species Metarhizium guizhouense. Next base: position 5,060 of record AZNH01000212.1, on the reverse strand, counting down.
CACACTGTGTAGAGTCAGTGAGAGAATGACACTCCGTTTACTACCTGATTCGGAAAGTGGGATGTCTCCGTTGGTGGTTTACTCTACCCCACCATTTTTGGGTGAGTGTCCGTCCTTTGCGTCCACCATTCAGGGTACCCTACACTATGTTTAGTGGAGCCAAGACCACAACAACAGTCAGTGGCTCATCCAATTCATCCACTAGATGAATGTAAGTAACAAAATACGTGCCTCCTAGAGTCACTCCGTCACTTCGTCACTTTTCCAAACAGTTCCTCTTGGACCTTACAACACACACACACAAACAATACCCTTTTTCTAAAAAGAGGTGGCGAAGAAAGGGACAACGGGAACACCATCCCTCATGTGTGCTCTAACAAGCACTTCAACACACAACTTGCACGACTTACCGACTGACTCACATTAGTTCGTCCTAACAGTCTACTGTACGCACTCCTCTTGTCGTTGTTGCACTTCCCAGTGTCTTTTTCGTCTGAGTCTACTCACGGACTCTCCGGGTCCCTTCATCATGCCTCGCCTGAGCCAGGCAGAGGTGTACTCACTCTAGTTCGTTCATCGATGCTGATTTTGTCTCCAACCACCTCCTCATCAAGTTCGGATTCGTATTGCGCCCCCCCAGGGCTGTTCATTTCAGTTAGTCGTCGCTCCCAGCTCCTTTTATCCTTATCTTCGTTCGCCTCCCCCGGCTCTTTCGAGTTTTCCGTTCGTGACCTCACTAGTTGCTGCTTGCAATAGATCCTGTCTATGTCTCCCTCTTGGTCGATCAATCAAAACTTTTCAAAGGGTTTAGAGGGAACCCTAGTTCCCGTTGAGCACTTACTCGCTTACCAGGTGCCGTTCGTACACTCACTTACTGACTGACTACTGTCTCGGGTTGACTCCCAAGAGCCTAACCTCACTCCGTGTTTCTTTGTATAGACAAAGGAATGCAAGAGAGCAAAAGGACTCCGTCAGACTTTTGACCGTCCCGGGGATGTCGTCCCTCTTATAGCTCACCCAACCCCTTGTTGTGTTCGTGCAGAAAGTGGGTGAACCCACTCGACCATGAACCAAGATTCACTGGTCATCCCACATGTCTCGTTCCACTCACCCTTGTGTATACACACCGCACGGCTGACCCCCTGTCATCTCGTGCCTAGGAGCAGTCTGCATTCCCCTACGGTCCATTTGACCTAGACGCTTCACTCCGACCACAGGGGTCTCCGTTCTATACCCGCAGGACAATGACTGACGTCACAACCTGATCTTACGCTCAGCTTTACAGCGTGGCCGTTGGCCGCTGGTCCGCTCTAACCAAACATAGAGGGGCGGCTTTGGCACTCGAGTGACCCAACACTCAAGTCTCTCCTTCCAGTCGTTCCCGTGTCTCCGACACTATTCGGTCCCCTCACAGTGACTCCCCTCGCGTGTACCACGCTCTGTCCGTCCCATACAATCTCCACGTACATTTTTCGTTTTTCTCATACAAAAAACTTTTCAGTTTTTGAGCTCGTCTCTTGACTCCGCCATGTACCTGTCTCCTACACTTAGTATGTCCAGTCTACTTTTTGACCGTCCGTGTGTCTAAAACGAGTTTACACTATGGGTCACACGTCTTTTGTTGGATAACCACCGTGTGATTCTATTTTCATTCGCACGGACGTTTACATACAAAAATGTCACCCTCTCACATCGGGTGAAGTTATCCAGAGAAAGCCACTCTGCCCGAATGTGAACACCGTCACTCACTACGTTCGTTCGAGGTGCTGTGCTCAGGCCGCACGGGCCGGATTTCATAGCTCTGACCTTCTTTTCATAGTTCGAATTGATAGCCTGGGGGGAGTGTCAGTCCACTCTCTTTGTAAAGGTACATACTCTTTTTAAAAAGTGAAGCTATTCATAACACATCATAGTTTATTCCTCTACGTAATCACACAAGCAACTAACTACAATACGTAGTAAATAAAGCCCTCCAGTTCTTTCTAGCGAAAAGGAACACGACCTGCCTGGCTCCCTATTCCACCATTCCTGCGCATAGACTAGATACCCTCTCTCTTCTTTCGGGATGCACACTGTGCTGCTGGGTCTACGTGATTCATGACACTCTCTCGACTTCCTATTTGGGAAAGTGGGATGTTTCCCGTGGCGGTTATCCAGAACCCCGCCATGTTCCAGAGTGGGTGTCCTCCTGTTCTACAGTTCAGGTACCCTACAACTCCATTGAGTGGAGCAAACCACCAGTGGCTCATCATCAAGTTAATTCCTGCCCATTCAGGACTCACTCACCATTGTTCGTATCATTACTTACATACATACGTAGGTAGTCGGGTCTTCATGGACCCTGTACCCAAAAACCCTTGTTCAAAAAAGGGTCTTGTAGGGGAACGGGAGCCAATGGAGCCTAAGCGTCAGCGCCGGCGCAATGCCAGCGGGAGTGCTATCCACAACTCCCCGCTTTCCCAGCCTTGTCAACACAAGTTGAAGTCAGTCCCTTGATTAGTTACTGAGTTAGTACGTCCTCACTCCGTTTGCGGTCAATTTCCATTCCATTTCATTTTCGACTCCTGTCTCTTTGAGAGTAGTACTCGTCCACACAGTCCTCGTTTTACCGACGACCACCTCATCCACTTCGGTTCGGATTCGTATTACGCCCTCCCTGGGGCTTCAGTTCAGTGAGCAATCGCCCCCTCGGCTCCTTTCAGCCCATGTTCTCTTGACTGTTCAAAACCCGCTTGGTTTTTGCTTGATCCCAGGATCAAAGAGTGTCAGATTCTCCGACTGACATAATCATGATTCACTCCCTCTCGGTCACGCTACACAACCTCCGGTTTAACACAATGTCGAACAGTCTCTGTCCAGGTTTGGTTCGAGGCTCCGCCGAGGACTATACCGTAGTTAGTCTTACGGTAACACTCTTCTTGGAGTGTCGGGGGTCTGTCCATGAGACGTCATGGATCAAGGCAAGATGATAGGAAAAGGTCTCCAACTACTTTTGCCCCCTCAGGGAGGGAATGTCCCATTCTTATATTTCGCAGACCCCCTGTCTGCTCATGCAGGTTGTGGAAGGATCCACAGGTCCAAGAACAAAGATTCATTGGACTAGCCCACATGCTTCCCTCCGGGTGCATTGTGTATACACACAAGGGTGTCCGACCCCCTGTCGCTCACCCTCTACGTACAGTCACGCGCTCCGTTACTCTCCGCTGGACCTAGCAGCTTCCCTTCGACCATGTCTCCGGTCTTTACGCGAGCCCCTACTGTCCGACTGACGTCATCCCAGTGCACTCTCTCCTGCGTCTAGAGTGAGGCCTTTGGCCGTGGGCCGCCCTTACCAAACATAGTGGGCGGCTGGTGACCACGGCTCTTTGTCACTCCTCCGTCGTGCCAACCCCTCCGGGTGACTTGTTCCCCAAGTCAATGGTCTCGTTTTGCCATACAAATTTTCGTTCGTCTCCTCACAAAAACTTGATCAGTTTTTTTTCCTTCTCGGAAGTACTGTCCCAGTACAGTTTCTACGTCTCCGGGACTTCTTGTCCCTCCGTGTGCCCAAGCAGCATAAACACTATGGACCACACAGTCTTTAGGTGACAACCACCGTTTGAACTCAGCTGGGTTTGCACCGTGGGTCACACTCAATCTCAATCACAATCACACAACCTCGTGAGGTTATTCGGAGAAAGCCACTCGTAACAGTTTGAACACCGACGCTCTCCTTCGGATCGCTTAAGGTGCTGTGCTCAGGCCGCACGGGCCGGGATCCGTAGCTCTGTCCTTCTTTTCAAGGAATTCATCGGTAGCCGGGGTAGAGGAAAGGTACACTCTCTTTGGAACATATCACAAGAACGAAGTTATCACCATTATTTACCACACAAACCAAAACTCTGTAAAAACCTAGCCTTGGACGACACATTTTCTATTCATACATAAAATACCTTAAGTACCTCGGGTACTCCTTCTCCCCCCTGTCAATCAACATAGGTAACTCAACATATAGCAAGACTCCATCCAGTGATGCAAATCAGACTCTATGTCGTCTACTCCCCGACCACTCTCCAACGTCGTGGCAGACGCGCTTAACAAATTGTCACACCGGCTACGCCAGCTCCTGTACTCCGACCATGGCAGAACCGCCACCCATAAAACGCTAAACACAGACGAGTCCACTTTTAGTCCTAGATACGTGGACATAATATCTTCTGGCGTAACATGTACACAGGATAACTTGGAGTTTTCTATCACTCCAATGAGAAAAACACCAATCCAAGAATTGAGCATCTCGTCAAAAAGCATCCACGCTTTACACCCCATACCGGCATTGGACAACGTCAGTGCATCCCACATCCGTTGCAGAGCGTACCAATCGTCCAATGTCACAGTTGCTACAACCCAGCACAGGGGCATCTTACCCTGTGGAACCCGTACCACTTGGTCAAATCTAAAGATCCGGCATTCATCTATGCCTAACATGCAAAGGCTCGCAGCAGACTCAACCACTCCGTTCATGTCAACACCAGTAAACGAAGGACTAAGCTCCCCACAGTCCGCACGAGATTCTGTGTTCACTTCCGTTCCACAAGCACTATCGCTTCCACTATCACGCTCAGTCTGAGTTTCACCTCCTACCGTCAGTGTCGCACTTTCCCCTCCGAGGGAAGATAACGGGGATCCCTCCAAAGTCGGGGAAGACAAAGCACTTGAGTGCACCTCTCGGTCACAACATAGCTCACCCTCCCCGAAGGGTGCAGTCATCCAACTACTCAAGAGCCCGTGGCTATAACCGGGACAATGGCTCTGCACGCCGTCAGTCGCTACAGACATCCTGACCTGACCCCGTCTTTTCTTCGTTCCACGACAAGGGGTAGCGTATAACACAAGAACAAGACGTTCTTTCACATGAAAGAAACACTCCTCAGTTTACGTACTTCTCATACCACTCGAAGACAAGATAAGACAGAAGACACAGTCTTCCGTTCTGGACGAGGGCACCTGCTTCCCTCTTATACTCCGTCACAGCAGCACTTGTACATGTCCAAGTGGAGACCCCAGGGTCGAGTCGCTCC
>AZNH01000210.1:1548-18540 GCA_000814955.1 Metarhizium guizhouense ARSEF 977 | reverse complement strand
TTTTTAATTTTTTAATTTAATTAATTAAATAAATTTTTTTTTTAAAAAAAGTAAAAATTAAAATAGCTTATTTACCTTTAAAAATAGTAGTTTTAACTTATTATACTTAGTAGTTATTATATTAAGTAATTTTTAGCTCTTTTATTTCTTATTATTTTTATATACTTATAAAACAATTATTTATTTTATATTTCTAGTTATATACTTTTTAAATTTCTCTTTTTTTCTTCTTTTTTTAGTTTTTTTTTATTATATATATATATATCTCTTTATTAATATATTACTTTTCTATTTCTTAAAATATAACTCTTAAAAAATAATAATAATTATTATTATAATTATATATAAAGCTAATATTTTATATTTTACTACTTATACTATAATACTTCTAATATTTTAAAGCTTATTTGTATTTTATAACTTAGTATAATATCTAGTATATAACTAGGCGCTCTTATTACTACCTTTTAAGGTAATAATTAATTAATAAACTAATATTATATAAATAAAAGAGTAAAAGCAACTTAATATAATTAAATACTCTTAATTAAGTTCTAGCTAAAATTACTTAAAAAGGTAAAAAAAGTCTTATATATTTTCTTAAATTTCCTTTATAAAAAAGCAAGTATAAATTCTTAAAATACTAGCTTATATATTATATTTAAATCTTTTATTACCTTTCTAAGTACTTTAATATAAACTATAAAATAAAATAAAAAATTATTAGCTTTATATAATAAATACTTATAGAGACGCTAAAAGTATAGGGGTTATATTAGTCCTGTATAGGCTTAAAAGCAAGTAAGGTTCTATTCTAGTTAATTTGCCTTATAATTTAACGTATAATTATATTAATTAATATTTAATTATATAAGAGATAAGTTTTAAACTATTACTTACTTAATAGGGAAGGCTTTATATAGAGTTAGCGAATAAATATAACTTACAACTATAAAGGTGAAGGAAAAGTAATAAAAACACAATACTAATAGCGGAAAAGACAGGCTTACACACGCTAACCTAAGAGCATAAAATATTAGCTATTAATATTACCTATTTTACCTTAAAATAAAGCCCTAGTTTATAGCCTGCTAGCTTCTTATTACTATATTAATTTCTTAATTAAGTTAATACTAAGATAAAATAAGGTAACTTAATAGTACTAAACGCTTAAATAAGATTATATAAGGGCCTGGGTAGTAAGACGCGAGTAAAAGTATAAATTTACTACTAAAAAACTAGTAGTTTTTTATAGCTTAATTTATCTTAATATATAACCTTTAAGTATATAAATAAGCTTTATAAGTATTAAGCTCTAGCTTTATATATTATTATTTATATTTATAGCCTTTTATATATTATATTTACTTCTCTTAGTAAATATTATATACTTTATTAGGCCTTATTTAAGATATTATTAAGTAAACTAGACTTAAATAAAAAATATATAATTTTATATATAAAAAATATATAAATTATTATATTAAAAACCTTATATTATAAGTAAAGTTACTTTATACTTAAATAATTATAGTTATGTCTCTCTTAATTTTACTAGTATTTTATTATATAATTAACAGAGTATTATTATATATTAGACTAATATATACTAGCTAAGAGCTATTATTATATAATAAGGTAAGAATAATAATAGCGAGGCGATAGCGTAAAAGGGATAATAAGCTTATAGTAGCGTATATAAAAGTATAATAGCCCTAGCTACTAAGCCTTTATATTAAAGGCGCAAGTTTAATATTATATTAATATTAACTTATAAATACCCTGGATATATAGTAAGTTTATTATAATAACTTATTTACTTTTAGCTTATAAATATAAAAATTAATATATAAAGTATTTTAAATAAGCTTAAATTATTTTTATAAAGTAAAATAATAATTTTTGTATTTAAATTTACCTTAAAATATACTTAATAACCGGCTTTATTAATAAGTTTTAAATAGTTTTATAGCTATTAACTTAAGTAAGAGAGTTTAAAATTATACTATTAGTACTAATATAAGTGTAATTTAATTAAGCTTTTTATAAATAATTATACTAAATACCTCTGCTTAATAGCCTTTTTACTCGCTATTTATAAAGCATTAAGTTATACCTAGTTTTAAGGGCCTATAAAATACTATTAGCTATACTTAATAATTATATATTAGCTAATTACTTATTTAAAGTTAGTTTAACACGTATAATTAAAGAGGACAAATTTGTAACTCCTTAAGGACTATAATATTACTTAAGTTATTAGCTTAGCAAGATAAGAATATAAGTGATTCTAATCCCTATCTTTACAAGACTTGCACACCTTAATAGCCGGATTAGTACCTTTATAAGGAGATATAAGGGGGGATACTAGAGGGTAAATAGCATAAAAGTAATTTAATTATATAGCTTTTTCTTAACTTAACCTAGTAATATAAAAGTCGCTTTATAATATTTTATTACTAAAAATATAACTAGTATTTATAAGCAGGGAAGTTAATTAGTAAATAAATATTAAGGACTTTTTATACCTTTTAATACTTTACTCTTTTTTATTAATCTTTTATTTTAACTTATTAATTACTTAATTCTCTTATATTATAACTACTCCTTTAAAGTTTAAACCTTATAATTTTACTTTTTAAAAGTTATATAAATTAAAGTAAATAGCTTTTATTATACTTAAAAAGTATTATAAAATTAATATAAAAATTTAATATAATAATAAGGCCTTTTAATTTATTATAAAAAGCTACTTAAAAATAAATAGTATATTATAAAAAGAGTCTTATTAAGAAAATTTTAAGGTCCTTATTAATATACTAAAAACTAGAAAAATATAATAACTATTAATTTAATTAACTTTAATATATATAATAATATAAAGTTTATTTAATAGCTTATAAAAATATATATAATATTTATATTATATAATAATAAAATTTAAGTATATATAAGTACTTTATTAAGCTAAGTAACTTAGCTTAACTTATTAATTAAAATACTAGAAATTAACTTAAATAATATTTAAAATTAAAGTAAGTTATTTTTAATATATTTATATAAGAAAAAAAGCTAATAATTAATACTTAGACTTTATACTTATAGTAAAAGTTAACTTATATATATAAGTTAATAAAATTACTTTAATACTTCTAGTTTTAATTTTTTTAATAATAAGAATTAACTTTATTATAAATAATATTAATAATATAATATTAATAGTAATATACTAACTTAAAGTTATTATTATTATATAATTACTAGATTTTTTAAGACTTAGTATTTATAAATATAAAAGTATAAGTATTACTTTTATTTTCTTATTTACTTTAAGTATATTTTCTCTTATACTTAAAAATATTAAAAGTTTATTTTTAGAGAGTTTATTTAATAATAAAATATGTTTTTAATATTAGTTAAATATAAAATAATAAGAAGACTTTATATTAAATTATAAGTAATTAAATTAACTACTTAATAATAATAAATATAATAGTTATTTTAAGAATTAATAAGAAGTAAAAAAACTAAAATTATTTTTTATTAAATATAATATTTTACTATATAAATTAAGTATTTATAAGAGTTTTTTAATACTAATTAATAATATAATTATTACTTATAATATATCTTATTAATTATTATTAATTTATTATATTAAAAGTAATTTTCTTAGCTTTTTTATAAGTACTTACTTAAAAATAACTACTTATTTTCTAAGATACTTTATTATAAAATTTACTACTTATAAAAATATTATAATAAGTTAATTTTATATTAATATACTTTAATTATTATTACTTATAAGGCTACTAATAATAGTATAATTAAGGGGAGAATAAAAAATAAATTAAAGTAAGTAATATAACTTATATATAATTTTTTATATAGCTTTTTTTAAGGTATTATTCTTATTATATTATTTATTATATATAGCTATTTTAAATACTTTATAATATATTTAGCTTAAAAGTAATATTTTAAAGTAATATTATAATTTATATAAATAACTTACCTCTTTTAAAAATAATTATAAAAACTTAAATAATAATTCTATTAATAATATAAATAAGTATTATAATAAAAGTAATAATAATAGTATTTTTAATAATAAAAATAAAAATAATAACTCTTTAAGTAATATAAATAAAAGTAAAAGTATATTTATTAAGTACTATTAATAATTTAACCTTAAAAAAAGGTAATTAAAAGTATAAAAAAAGAAGAGTAAATTAAAATTATAAATTACTTTTAAATTAAATAAAATAATATTTATAGTTAAATAATAATAATATAAAATATTAGTAATATAAAAGTAGAGTTTAATAAATAAGCCTTATAAAGTATTTATTTAAAGTATATTATTATAAATAATATAATAATATTATAATTATAATTTAACTAGAACTTTTATATAAAATATAATTATATAATATACTTAATATTTAAAAGAGATTATAAATAAGAATAAAATATAAAAATAAAGTTTATATAAAAAGAGAATATACTTTTTATTAAATTAAAATAAGAGTATAAACTATTATAAGTAAATATTTATATATAATTTAATAATAAGTTTAAATAGTATTTAAAAAAAGCTCTTTTAATTTATTATTATATAAAGTTAAAGTACTATAAGTAAGCTTTAAGTAGTATTTATAAAATCAAGTCTAGTATTAGTACTTAATAATATAATTTTTTTTTAGCTTATATTTATTATAATTATTAGCTTTAAATAAGCTATTAAGTAGTTCTAAAACTACTTTATTAACAGAATATTAAATTTCTTACTTTTTATTAGTGTATAAGGGAAACTATAATATAAGAGGTTATAAATCCGTGACTCGGAAGAGCACTATAAGCTAATTACTGTATAAGTAGAATTCCTAATATATATTATCTTGTAATATACTACCTAGTTAATCATAAACACTTAAGCTACAAGATAAGTGTAAGATATTCGGTGGTATTTACACGGGAAATCTGGGCTAACTCTTTCTACTTTATAATTATTATATTATACTGTCTTTTATCGCATTATAAATCACGTTATATAAGTAGGATATAAGATATAATATATAAGAATTATTTTTTTTAAGTACTTATATATTATATACTTTATTAATATAATATTTTTATTAAAAGTAATATATTATATTTATATTAATAAGATATATTTAATTTAAGTAATAGAGAATTTACTTATAATTTAACTTAGTTCTATTATTAATAAAATTGGTAATATAAAAGTTATTAATAGAACTTTTTCTAGAATTATAGCTCTAAATTATATATAGCTTTTAAAGTTATTAATTTAAAGTTATTTAAGTAGTTTAAGTAGTTTAAGTATATTCTTAAATATTTATACTATTATTTATTATTATTTTAGTAATTTATATATAATTAATTATATTATTTATAATACTAGAGAATCTACTTAAAGTTAAGATATTTATAATAGTAATTATAATAATAATTATAGCTACTAAAAGCGTGCTTAAAATAATTAGTTAAATATATAAAAGGTAATTTAAGTAGCTTATAATATTAATAATATTTTTTATATTATTTAAGTGCTTTTATAATTAACTTAAGTAATATTTAATAGATAATTTATTAATAAATAAATAATATTAATTTAATTAAATAAAAGTATAATAATAAAAAAAATATATAATTAAAAATAATTTAACTTTTCTAGAAAATACTATTAACTTTAAATTAAAAACACTAAAAATAGTTTTAATAAAAGTATAAAATACTAATTATAAATTCTTTTAATAAGAGTATAAACTTATAAACTTTTAATATTAAATTTATTAAGTTTATTAATTAATTTATAAATTATTAACTAGTAAAATAACTAAATATAAACTATTTTAATAAGGTAGCTTATAATATTAAATAACTTTTTATTAAAATTACTAAAATTACTTTTATATAAGTTAAATATAAGTATTTATATATTTAATTATCTCTTAAAACTCTCTAAATTAAATAATAGTTAAATATATATATTTTTAATATAAATTATTATTAACCTCTTAAAGAATAATAAGCTTAATTATTTTAATATAAATAATAATTATAAAATTTATTACTTTATTTTTATATAATACTTTTAAGTTATATTAAATAAATATATAATTAAATTAGTATTTTTTAATTTATTAATCTCTTTATTAAGTTATAAATAAGCGCTTATAATAATTATAAAAGAAATTAATTTATAAGCTTTTAAGAAATAAAAAACAACTATATTATATAAAGCTAAAAGTATTTTAAATTAAATTAAATAAAGTAAAAATATTATTAAGGCCTTTTAAGTATAATAAGTGATTTATATATACTTAAAAGTAGTATTTTTAAGGCTATTAAATAAAATTATATTAATAATTAAAATATTATATAAGAGTATTATATTATTTAATAACTTTTAATAAGTAAAGTTAATAACTTATAATTTAAAGATATTCTTAGAGAGAAATTAAATAATAATAGTATTATTAATATAATTAAAAAATTATAAAAGAACAGCACTAACAAACCACAAATTAAATATATAAAAATTTATTTATTATACTTTATATAATATATTATTAAGTATTTAAAGTAGCTTTAAAAATAATTATTAAGTATTTAAAGTAGCTTTAAAAATAATTATTAAATAAATAATAAAAACTTTAAGTAATTTATTAGCTAAGTTATTATTATTAATAGCTTATTATTTATTATATATATATTAATTTTTAATTGTTTCGCTCTGTAATTAAATAAAATTATATATATAATATAAGTATTATATAAGCATAAAATCTAAAATAATATTAGGCTATATTAGGCTAAGAATAGTAAGAGACTAGAAAAGTAAACCATTTTAGTAAAATTAGTACCGCGCTGCAGCCCGCTAGCCGCGGCTATCTCATAATAACCTTAACCACCGTCATAGAGGTAAACTGACTTTATGCTTATAACTCACGCCGAGTTATACTAAAAACCTAAAATGCCTACACGTAGTATATTTATAAGGTCTCGCCTGTATTCCGAGTTAATCCTATTCCTTTTTATTTAAGTTATTTGCTTTTTCTACTATTAAGACTATAACTAATTATGAGTCCCTGCTCTTACACACACACATCTCCTATAAGCACTTACTAATATTCACCACAACTATCTATAAATAATAATAATAAGATAATTAAGTATAATAAGAAGCCTAATACAAGTAAGTTACTTATTATAACCTTTAAGGGTTAGAGTTAATAAGGCTAAGTAGGTAATATAATTATTAATAGATTAAAAGCTCTTTATAATAGAAGGGATACTTACTTTAAAGCTAAAAATCCTAATTCTAAGAAAATTAAGAAGGTTATATAAATAATTAAGAATTTAAAAAAAAAGGCTTTTATAAATATTAAACTAAAATATAATACTAAGAAAGCTATTAAACTGGCTATAAAAAGGGCTAATAAGGCTAGTAAGGCTAAGAAGGCTAAAAAGGCCTATAAGGCTAAGCCTGCTAAGTAAATTTGTATTAGTGGTTTTACCTCTTCCGGAGGGATTATATATATATTAAAACTAATTTTAAGTCTCTTATTATTATAGTTTATTTCTAGAAAAAGTTATTATAAAATAACTTATAATAAAACTAGAAATATTAGTTTATTAGTTAAAAGTCTCTTATTATTTTATTTTAATAATTCTATTATTTTTTATTTTTTATTAAGTTTAATAAGTAAAGTTAAAAGTAAAATATTATATTTATTTTTTAACTTATAAATTATTAATATATATAAATTTACTTAATAAATAATAAAGTAAATAATTACTTATATATTTTTAAATTTATAAATATACTTAAATTTCTTATATTAAATATATTTTAAATAATTAAAGTTATATTTAATCTTCTTTTTATAATAAGTAATATAAGTTATAATTAACTTTTTTTAAGGTTTACTAGTTTTAATTATACTTTAATAAGTATTTATAGCTTTACTATTAATTATAATTTTATAATAGCTTTTATTATTATAAAAATAGTATATATTTTCTCCTAGAATATTAATTACTTAAATAAATTAAAGTAAAAAGTATATTCTTATTTAAACTTTAAGATTTAAGTTATTTTTAGTTAGTACTTACTTTAAAGCCGCAGAATATTCCGGAGTAAGTAGTTTATTAAAATAAAATTATATTACTTATTAATTAAAATAATTTTTAAATCAGTTTTTTAATATAAAAAGCTAAGTTTATATATATTTATTTAAGAATTAAAATATAAAATCTCTTAATTTTAAGAAATACTTATACTAGTTAATATACTAATAAGCTAATTATTTACTACTTTTATACTTAGTTTTAGAGTTAAACTTATTATGCTATTATTTATAATATTTTAAAGATTATAATTTAAAGTTATAATAAGCTAGAAAATAAGTATTTAAACGTAAATTATAAGTCCTTTAAAGTTATAAAACTAGAGGTAATATTATTAAAGAGAAATATAGTATACTCTTATTTTTAATACTAGGTAATATTTAGGACTAGCTAAGTAATAACTAAGTAAAATATAATATTTCCTTTTTAAGCAGGGAATAAAGCAAATAAATAGAGGATAAAAGCCTAAAAAAGCTATATAAAAATAGTAGTTATTATTATAAAAAGACCTTATTACTTAACTCTAATTAAGCTCTCTTAATATTCTTTTTACTAGTAGCTATTAATATATTAGTACTAGAAGCCTTATTATAGAATTAAGAGACCCTTATTAAAGAAGAGTTAAGTTTAAGAATATTTATTAAATAAAGTAGCTTAAATAAGCTTTGTGTTTTTTATATTTAGAGAAACCTTTTATTTATAAAACTTAATATTATAATAATTTATTAATATTTATTAGATTTAAGGAAAATTAATTATTTATAGGAGAGTTAACTCTTTTTAAGAGTTGAGCATCCACTTAAGAGGAACTGAGCCGGCTTTTTTATAGATATTAAATATCTTGCCTGTTTTCTGAGACAACCACGCCTTACCACTTTCTGCTACCACCAGCTGGAGGACTTTAATTTAATCTCCGGCTCAGTAAGGTGAAGAGGACCAACAGCTTTTTTGCAAGCCATATCACCATAGAGGTTACATCTACGCATAATTGATCTCGCACATATTGATCGGAACACAGAGCTAAAAGCTCGCGTAATACTCCTTTAAGACCAGGACGTGTATGTACATCCGTTCACATAGACTATGCGTGTACTAATAAATTCTTTGAGTTAGCAGATCGCACAACCGATATATCTCCTAGAGCCGTTTTTGTCGGGCATTTCGCATCCTGTCCAATAGGCCGAGTTTATTCATGTCCTTTTAGGACAGTTATCGGAATAATATCCGTCATAGTAACTTGCTTAGGATACGCTATACAGAGCAGATCGTTATCGTAAAGTGGCTTAGACTTTCACTTTGCACTTGGCACTTGCACCGTACGGCCTCAGCAACTGGGACTCCACAAAAGTCGCGTGCTGCTGTACAAATTGAGAAATCCATGTGGGGCCGACATTTGTTCATCCTAAGCATTGTTTGGTTCCAGGACACACTTCCATCTTCCCTGGAGGAAGAGCGCCCGTGTATAAGCTCCATCCACTGAATTGAGTCCCATGTCAGCTAGCCTGCAGGATTCTCATTCATATACGCAAACCAACAGATTTTCTGCAACCCATATCACTATAGAGGTTACATCCAAGCACGGATATCTGCGACAACATGATCTATTTATGAGGCACCTTCAACCCCCTTTGAGTGGAATAACTCAAGAATTACCTTACTCACTTCGAAGCTTCCATCACGGTTAGGTTTGCGGCGGGTTATCAGACACCACTCTCCTTATGCTATTTATCGTGGAAGAAAATGAGGTCATTTCATGCTTCCGATCCGTGGCTGAAAGCTCTGTGGATCCTAGTTGGATACGTGTAAGTTGATTTGGGGGGGCTATATTCCATTCGCAGTTCCGAGAGAGCGATCTCTACAGCTGAGTTGGTAAACCGCTTTTATCTGGATTGAATCCCACGCACCAATACCTGTTTAGCAAGAACAGTACTGCAACTATGATCGAAACGCTTCCTAGTGTAGATAAAAGCCGTTTGCAGCCTTTTCACATTGCATTTAACGGGTTAAATAGTATAGTAACCCCTATATAACTAAGATTATACTAAGAGAAGTATTTATAAGCGTGTAAACTACAGAAGGGGAAGTTGAGGAAATCGCCCTTAAGGGTAGTTAGAAAGTACAGGGAAGACATGCAGCTAAGTGTCGGGAGGCCACATCTGACCCATAGTCACACTAATGCTGGGGGAGGCATGGTGATACATGGAGACCTATGGCCACAAGCAGGAGTATTGTGTTCTATAAATAGCTAGTGTTTCAAAAATTCTGTACTCGCTGCAAAGAGAGATGATCGGGACACTCATTTCAACACTTATTTGCGCTACACACTTATTAGAGTGGGTTGTCGACCACTAATCAGACTTACCCTGAGAGAGGTTAGTGCCAGACCAGAAATTGTACAGCCACAAGTAATAGACAGAGAGTATCTGCTATTCGGCACTAATCCTAGGACTGAGAGTTATCCACGAATCATCTTCCAAATACATACTGTAGCCTTTTATATATCTCCGACTAATCTATTCAGATCAGCCTCTGAAAGAAGTCGCGGCAAGGACGCTTCACCTGTCCTAGTATCAAGCCACGCCTGGTCTTGGTGGAAGCAGTGCTCTCAGCGGCTAACCTAATAATAATTTCCTCCGGGGTAAATCTAATTAGTGGTCGATAACCCACTCTAATAAATATATAGCGTAAATAAGTGTCGAAATAAGTGTCCCGATTATCTCTCCTTTCAGACGGGCACACTAAAGCAATTTGTTAATGGCAAGATATAATCACGTGACCTCACTGAAATTTGTCTCCTCTAGCCCCTATTACCAGGGGTTTTCCAGCTACGTAAAAGGCAGGGAGTTGCGAAGGGTTGGCCGTGATCACATGTGGGGCTAGGGTCGTTTATAACTCCTAATTACCCAGAAAGCCGATCTCCTCAACTTTTCCTCCTTTAAGTTCTAGACTTATAAATAAATAGTCCTCTTAACTTAATCTCAGCCGGGCATTAGAGAACTGTTCGATCTGCCAGATGCAATCTGAAAAGGCTGCTTACAGCATCATGTTGGGTCAGCCATGTTCAAAAGTTGGGCATGGGGAGGATAACGTTTCGGGTACTTGGGGCGGGGCAGAACAGGGCAGGAGCAGGGATTGCTTGATTACATGTGGGGTTACGGGCCGCTTATGGCCTCTCAGGGGGCAGCGCCTAGGTTTGTGGGGACCTGTGACTTTAGAATTTTGCGGGACCCCATTAAGTATACTTTATATAATATAAATATCTAATTATATAAATATTTCTAAAGTTATTAATATTATATTAATATATAATTCTTAATTATATTTTATTTAATAATTATATAATTCTTAACTTCTTTTTACTTTTTAAATAAATATAATACTTTTTATTTTATTATATTTTTTTTTATATTTTTTAAATATATTTTATACTTCTCCTTTTTTATATTATAAAATTATTATATATTTTTATAATTACCTTAATTTTAATTTAATTATTTTCTTATTTACTCTAGTTTAAATATACTATTATTTCTTTTTTAATTTATTTTTTTATACTTAATAATAAAGTATAATAATTAAATACCCTCCGGAAGAGGTAAAACCCCTCTGGAAGAGGTAAAACCGCTAATACAAATTTATTTAGCAGCTTTACTCTTAGCCTTACTAGCTTTATTAGCCCCTTTAATAGCTAATATAATAGCCTTTTTAATATTATACTTAAGCTTTACTTTCTTAAAAGCTTTTTTTTTTAAGTTTTTTATAGCTTTATTATTTTTTTTAATTTCTATTAAATTAGGATTTTTAGCTTTATAATAAGTATTTTTTTTATTATAAAAGGTTTTTAATTTACTATTAATTATAATTATATTACTCTTTTAATTTTATTAACTTTAACCTCTTAAAAGTTATAATAAGTAACTTACTTATATTAAGCTTTACGTTAAGTAGCTTAGCACCTTTACTTATATTATTAGTTTGTTTTTAGTGTATAATAGTTTATAAATAGCTATAATAGATATTAGCAAGGGAGTAGTTATAGTGCTTGTAGGAGATATATATATATAGGAGCAGGGACTTATAATTAGTTATTTATAGTAGGGTTTTAATAGCAGAAAATATAAATAACTTAAATAAAAAAGAACAAAATTAACTAGAAATACAAGTAAGACCTTATAAATATATTATATATATAAGTATTTTAGGTTTTTAATATAACTTAGTATAAGTTATAAGTATAAACTATAATATATAAGGTTTACTTTTATAATAATAATAGTTAAGGCTATTACAAGATAGCCTTAACTAGCAGCCGCGGCGCGGTACTAATTACGCTAGTATATCTAATATATTATAATATATAAATAATTTACTTTTCTAGTTTTTTACTATTTTTAACCTAATATAACTTAATATTATTTTAGATTTTATACTTATATAATACTTATATTATATATATAATTTTATTTAATTATAAAGTAAAATAATTAAAAATTAATAAAAATTAATAATAATTAAATATTTATTTATAATTTAAATACTATATATAGCTTTATTTATTATATTATAAAAATAGCTTACTTATTTTATAATATATTTAATTATTCTTAATACTCTTTTTAAGTTATATTATATATTATACCTTTTTTATAATAATATAATAAGTATATATAATTATAAGTAAGTTATATTTTAGGGTTTATATAGTTAATTCTTTTAATATTAAAAGTAATAAATAAGTTATATTCTTTAAATAAAGTTCTAGTAATAATAATATTATTACTTTACTTAATAAAAGTAATAATTCTTATATTTTTAATATATAAAGCTCTTTTATATTTTTTATAAAATTAAGTTTACTAATAAATAACAGAAAGTTTACTTTTAATATAACTTTATTATTTTATTTACTTTTAATACTTATTTATATTCTAGTTAATAAGAATAATATTAAGTATATTTTAATAACTTATTATAATTCAGCTTTTATTAAAGTTAAGTTTAGACTTAAAAAGACCTTATTTATATTATTACTTAAAGTAATATTTATTTTATTTATTTTATTTTCTAATAAATTTATATAAGAAGCTAATTATTATATAAACTTAATATACTATAAAAAGTAATTATTCCTAGCTTTTATATACCCGGTTTAATAGTATTTATTATAAGTTAAAAAAGCTTTTATTAACTTTATTATCTTAAATAAACTTAACTTTTTTTTTATACTTTATTAAGAGGTATATAATATATAGTTTATTATATTAGTTTATTATAATAACTTAAGTAAATACTATAATAAACCTTTTTATTTTAAGTACTAATAAGTATAAAAATACTTTAATAAAAAAATATTATAACTTTTTATTAGTAATTTAATTATATAAATATATAATAGACTTTATAACTTTATAAATACCTTAATATAAATAAGTAAAAGTAGAAGTATTTTTATATAAAGTAGCTTATAAGTTATTTCTTTACTTTTTTAAGAGCTTTATATAAAACCTAGTTATAAATAGTATTATATAAAAGCCTTAAAAGCTTAATTAATATTTTAATTTACTATTTTACTTAATTAAACGTAAATTTAAATAGTTAATTAAGTATAATATAATTAATTACCCTTTAAGCTTTAAATAAGTCTAGTATAAACTTTCTTAAATAAGCTTTAAAAAGTATATAAATACTTTTTACTTTTAATATAATAATATTCTTAAAATAAAAGTATTAATTAACTTATACTTTTATTAACTTTTTTTTATATAAATTAAATTATTAAGTTTAAATATATATAACTTACTTTATATAATTTAAAATATATTTTCTTTTAAATATTATAATATACTTTTTAAAAATATACTTATTTAATAAGCTTATTATTAAGTATTAAAATTAAAAGAATTTAATTTATTTATTTATTATTAAAAAAAGTAAAATTATATTCTTAAAAAAAAAAGTTTTAAAAGTAAGCTTATATTAGTAAAAAATAGCTTTATTTATATACTAAAAATAAAAGAGTAAATAAGTAATAAAAAAAATAACTTTAATAGTATTTATATATATAATATAATAATTTATTAAAATTATAAATAAGAGTTTAATTTTATAAGTTTTATAAAAAAATCTTAACTTATTTAAAACTTAATAAAAGTTTTTTTTTATTTTATTATTAAGAAATATAAATATAATATAAAATAAGTATTAATAAGTATTAATATTAATTATATTTAATAAAAGTATTTTATATTTATTTATTTTATAAGTATAATTTAATAATAGTATATTAAAATAACTTTATAAATATTCTAGTAAGTTAAAGTATATAAATAATATAATTATAACTTATTTACTTATATTAAATTATATTTAATTCTAGAATTCTTTCTTATTAAAATAATTAATAAGTATATAAATACTACTTTAACTAGTATATATCTCTTATTTTACTTATTATAATATAATTATAAATGTTTTTTATATAATTATAAATATAAATTAATACTATAAATATATCTTAATATTCTTAAGTATAATACTAGTATTAATAAGATTTATTAATAAATTAATATTATTATTATTAAACTTATAATAAACTAAATAAATTATAAAGTACTAGCTTAGTTTATAATTATATAATAAAAAATATAAGTTTTATTAGTATTAAAAAGTCTAGGTTTTTTTATTAAATAACTTTTTAGCTAGAATAAAAAACAAATAATTAGTTTTATAACTTATTATTTTATATTATTATTTTATAATTTTATTTAATAATTAATAAAATTAATTATATATATATATAATAATTTATTTTTTGCTTTTTTTTATTATTAACTTTCTAATTATAAAAGTATACCCTCTTATTATAACTTATATATTAATAAAGCTAAAAAGTATATTTTATAATAAGTAATTTACTTTTAAAAGTAAATAATTACTAAAAAATAATATAATAAATATTAAATTAAAAAGTTAACTTATAATTTTATAAATAAGTAAAAGAGTAAAAATATATTTAATAGTAACTAGTAAAATTAGTATAAATTTTTTATAAGTAAGGTCCCGCAAAATTCTAAAGTTGTGGGTCCCCGCGAACCTAGGCGCTGCCCTCTCAGGGTATATTACGCCCTGTACCTCCCAATTACCTTGAAAGGCAATTTTCCTCAACTTCCCAAATGCGTATTCTCGACACTGTCAAAAGGACCTGCATGTTGGTCAAGGCGAAGTCGTCGTGGTCAACCAACGAACCAATGAATCTATGCCACTTTAAATCGAGCTGCCTCAGCCTCCACCTTCACTACTCCGCAGTTGCCTGGAATGCCAAGTGCTCAGCGTATCGGTTTGCAGATGGCTGCTAGGAGCTGGTGTACATAACGGATAGGTTCCCAAGGGATGAACCTAACAGGGTTTATGTTGGCAGAAACACTGGGGGGGGTCGATCTGAGCGGTTGGGTGTGACGTTGGTAATAGGTCGTAGACCGTAACCAAGTGATCAGAGTCAAAGTGTGGTAAGCGGAGCTTACCAAGGCAAAAGACAACAAACTATTTGTCACTATACCTGCTGAGGCTCGCGGAAAGAAGCGGAAATGGCAACTTAAACTTGACCCTAATCTGATCTCTTATTAATAAGTTATTATTTATTATAGTATATCTTGCTTTCTTATTAAGCTTATTAGCAGAGTAGAATTTAATAGAGTTATAAAATACTTTTAGACTTCTAATATATAATTACTTAAAGTTAATTTTTTTAATAAAGTAAATAAATATAGCATTAAAGGTCTTATAAAAGTAATTAACTATTATAAAAAAGTTACTAGTATAAGTAAGCTATATAAAAGTCTAGTCTTCTCTACTTTATATAAGTTTTAAAGTATATTATATAATACTAATATGTTTTTCTTGTAATTATAACTATTATTAAGCTACTTTTTTAGCTAGTTTTTAGGTCTTAATATTATTAATAATAAATATAATAAGAGGAAATTAATAAATTAATTAAGCTATTTATTTAAGAGGTCTTAATTAAATAATTAGCTTATTAATATAAAATAGGCAGAGAATAGAGTTACTTATTTTATATAAGAACTATAAAGCGCTAGCCTTATCTAGTAAGATAAAGTACTATATAATAATTATATTCTTTATATCCTAGCTATCTTTCTAGCAAGATAATTTATTAGCTAGTTTAAGTCTGTTATTAAACTCCTTAAAGGCTTTTATAATACTATTAAAGTTTATTATTTACTTTATATAAATAGTAAAATTTTATATTAAGATATTTTAGAAAATAATATTATTATTATTAACTTAAAAAAAGTAAATAGCTTTAAGAGTATACTTATTAACTTAAACTTAGCTAAAAAAAAAAAAGCCCTAGTAAAGCTTAATATTAAACTAGTATAATAAAGTTTATAATAATTAAAGTATTTCTTAGAATTTTATATACTTATTAATATAATATTAAAGCTTTCTTTTATATTTTTATCTAGTTATATACTTACTATAATTAAGTACTAGCTAGTACTTTAAAAAAGCCGGTTATAAAAACTATACTTTTATACTAGTATACTAGAATTTATAAGAATATTATACGGAATAAATATAGTAATATAAATAAAATTAGCTTTAAAGTTATATTAAGAGAATATTTATAAGTATTTAATTATATTAAGCTTTTATATAAGATAATTTAAAATATCTTGTTCTTATATAAGAATAGTTTATTTACTAGTTTATTAATAGTAAATATATATATATAAACACTAACTACTAAGACTTATATTATCTTTTATAAATTATAATATATAACTTATAATTCTTATTATAATATTATAA